>JASDQU010095802.1:4110-21791 GCA_032191745.1 Picea mariana | reverse complement strand
TTTTGCGGTTCCTTCTCTTTTCCTTCTTCAAACTCTAGTTTCACGATCTTTCCTTTCACGATATCCAACACTTTATTCTTGGCAAGGATGAGGTCAATCCTTGTCTTCCACGCTTTGAAGTTAGAGGCGCCATCTAACTTGTTCTCAGACTTCATAGAGTTAGTCATCGCTGCTTGACTTGGTCAAACCCTAGATTTGACCAGAAATTCAAACTTCACGTCTTGGCTTGTTGAGAGTATCAGGAGATGCGCTAGGCTAGAGCGCACTAATCTATCCGGAGATTAGGTCAATCCATTCACTTAAGGTGCTTCAACCAGAGGATTAGGGTTTCTGCAACTGCTCCTGTTGGTAACCCTAGCGGCAGTGTCTTGGAATCTACTTCTGCTAGTAACCCTAGTGGCAGTTCCTCAACGAGCTCAATATCCTAGCGGCTATGTTTCCTTCCGGCGTTTAGATTGAATGAAGGAGGTGTGGGCCCATAACCTATTAGAATATAGAAGATTGTGCCTGTTTTACCATTGACGATACCCTCGTCACCCAACCATAGGCCGAAGCCACCCTCCGAGCACCTTAACCTTGACTGAGAATTACTCCGGAAGCAAACCCTAGGCTAGATAGCCAAACAAGGTGTAGCGCATCTTCCTCCAAGGATAGCGCACCAACAATAGCTGATCAGATAGTCCAAACCCTAGCCAAGAGATAGTTCAAGCCAACACTGAAAATTGGTTGCTGCAGCAGCTGCACTTGCAACTCTCCTCCACACGTGCGCACCAAACTGGGAACTGCAGTGCGCACCAGTTGCTGCTCTGCAATTCTGAGATGTGTCAAATGAGAACTGGCGCCCTGTATTTATAGTGGTTCTGCCAGATTTGTTGGGGTCGACTTCTCCTTCTGGGTACATGTCTGTTCAATATATTATTATTATTTCTGGCCGATTTCTTCTCTTGGAGGCTAATAACCTAATATAAATTATCTTCTTGAGCCGGCAAGACTTCTAGGGTTTTTAGCCAACTCATTAGGGTTTTCTCTTGCTTTCCGGAGTCTTCTATTCTCGTCAGGTTTACACGTGGAGGTAAATACCTCCTGCAGCTACCATAATATTAACAGCAGCCTCATTCATACAAATCAACAGCAGATAAGGCCTAAAAAATAGCATGCTATTGTGATGAATTTAGATCCATAAAAGCAGCGTCCTTGAACCAATATCAACCTCTGTCCAGCAGTGTCTCCCTCGTCTGAAAATAGTGTTGAAGGGTGACCCTAAAGAGTATGCTGATTTTCTGCTGAAGTTATCATCCATCCATGCATTAGAGTTACCAGCAACCTTCCTACTGCTGATTTGGGATACTTTTATGCTTATTTGGATTTGCTGAGTTGTCCTCCACACTTTGCTTGATCAACAAGCAACCTGACTGGAGTGCTGGTTTTCATACTATTCACCAGTCTTAGACCTAAACAGCACCTCCCTTTTCAATTCTTAAACACGTGCTTGACCTAGAAAACCAAGTGCCTTCCCTCACTGAATTTAATCTAAAAGCATGGCTATAATTGGCACTAAAGGTAGTGCCCTACATGGAACAAAAGGCAACTCTGTTTTGTTTGTATACTGAGTTTAGGCACAAAAAGACAGCGATATCATGCACAAACAGGGATGTTTTTGAGCATGAAGATAGTGTCCAAATTAAGCATAAGAACAGCACCTTCTTTATGCAAAGGCCGAGGATGGATCTTCTATATCTTCCCTCACAAAAGCGTGTTCCTGTCTGCTTGCTGATTTTCTTTTCAATATCAGCACTATACACTGAAACTAATTCTGAAGTAGATGCTCTCCTAAATCGCTGATGGAAAACTGATCTGGACCTGCTGATGTGGCCTCTTTGTCAGTGCTGTATGAAACTGATTTGGTCTTTTTAAGAGAGCATTGTTGGCTGATATGGATTTGCAAAAGAATTGCATTATTTGATGTTGCTTTGATTGGATTTACAAGCCTCTACTGAAGCTGGTTAACTTGTAAGCTATGTCTGCTTGAGAAGCAATCTACCTTGCACGATCTTGATCCTAGCTTGGTTTCCAAGCAATCACTTATCTTGACAGTGAACTGTACAATTTGCATGCCTCCTTGTTCCAATTCATGACTGCTCACCTTCAAACTGATCATAGAAGTGTCCCATGGCAGGTATGGAGAAGTGATAACAAGGCCCTAATCCACTTCTCTTGTATGAAGGTGAATTTTGGTTTTCTACTTGTATTGTCAGTGTTCGTTTTAACATTTATGGTTTTTGAATGATGATATATATTTCTATCTTGTAATTTTCCTTTTACAAGCCTCTAATGGGGCTGGTTAACTTCTAAGCTATGTCTGCTTGAGAAGCAATCTACCTTGCACAATCTTGATCCTAGCTTGGTTTCCAAGCAATCACTTATCTTGACAGTCAACTGTACAATTTGCATGCCTCCTCGTTCCAATCCATGACTGGTCACCTTCGAACTGATCATAGAAGTGTCCCATGGCGGGTGTGGAGAAGTGATAACAAGGCCCTGATCTACTTGTCTTGTATGAAGGTGAATTTTGGTTTTCTACTTGTATTGTCAGTGTCATCTGAATATTTATGGTTTTTGAATGATGATATATATTTCTGTCTTGTAATTTTCCTTTTTTTGTATTTTCTACTTTTTCTAATATTTTTTTTTCAAGGAAAACCATGTGGGAAACCCAAGGGATGCTTACCACTTTCGTGAATAACATCCCTAGTAATCCATCGGCTTAGACTAATGCAGCTAACCTAGGGGGATATGAACTGGGCACCTGTTGGCAGGGAACTAGCCAAATACCCAGCAACATTGGAGACAACCAGTTGAGCTAATTTTGCTAATATATATAATTTTAAATACTCGCTTTGTCCTGCTTCATGATATTTTAAAATTGTCATATCCCTTTCTTAAGATTTTAAAATTGCTGTTTCCATACCAATTATCTTTTTGGAAACTTTTACATTAATCCCATTTGGTGCAGCATAGGTTGCTTATCACACTGACCTACATACATATACATATATATCCACTTGTTGAATATCCAAGTGTTACAAGTACAAAGAGGAGGCGCATCTTTCAACAAGTCTTGTAATGGTATTACTTCATATGATAAGTGTAAAAAATGGCCAAAATACCATCTATGTCATGGAAGTTGAATACTAGCGCATAATTCTTCAAGTGTGTTATACTACTAGTGTGAGGGATTGCATCCTGATGCATTGGAGGCCTAATAAGAAAATGCAGTGGAAGCCTAAGAAAGGGGGGAGATGTTACACTCTGAGTAATCATGCATAAAAGGGAATTACACAAGGCAAAGTGACCATTATTGTTGGTAACATAATCAATGAAGGCTTTGTCAACGTGGGCTTAGGGTGGGCAGAAAAGACTAAGATTACTGTTTTCAACGTTTATCAAGATGTGGTACTTTAATCATTATATATATATATATATATATATATATATATATATANTCAAGATGTGGTACTGGAAAACTCGTCTGATATATATATATATATATATATATATATATATATATAATGTGGAATCAATAAAAGGCTCCTTGATTCACACTCTCAGAAGGCATTGGAAAGTGACCATAATTTAACCAATGGGAGGTCGAAAACTCGTGTCTGAAGAAGTTAACATAGGAGAATGCACTCCTTTCAAATTTTGCATTTCTTTAAAAGAGGAAAATCTCTATTGCAGTTTAGTGTTTGTATTGGTGGCAGCAATATGGCTTATATTTCTAGGGGAAGATAGAAGAGAAGATGCACCCCCATCTGATTTGGATGAAGTTAGAATTTGAGCTCATGGTCCTAGATGAACAGCTGGATGGACGGCTTGAGCCTTATTGCCTCTTTAATAAGGTGAAGAGGAGGATATTTATTATTCACGTCTTCTAAATTGTTGAGGGAAGTTTGTTAGCCATCATTGATTGGACTTCGGTGGACAGTTGAGTCGTGGAAAGAGCTTTGTTAGAATTAGAGAAGTAATGCAGAACAGAAATGTCTTTTTAAAGAATTCAGCTAGAAGAGCAACTAGAACACATCAATAGATACTGGAATTAGAAAGAATAACCAATTTTCGAGTATACGCAATACTCAGATCTGAACAGGAAACTCAACCAGTGATCTATTTCTTAGTTAGCAAAACATTAGATTATCAAAACAGAGACTAGTTCTGATACAGACTTATTAAACACTGTATCTGATGCAAATTTAACTAAGAACTGATCTAAATAATAGATCTAATATAGATCCAAAGGAAACAGATCTAAACAGTGGATCTGAAATGGATCTAAGCTAAAAGCAAGATTCAGATAGAACAAACATATAGATCTAGGTTTCAGAAAGCAAATATAATCAATGATAACCTTTAGAAATTAAAGAACAACATACAGATCTAAATAGTGGATCTTACCTTGAAGGCCTACCTCAGATCACTGAAGGAGTGCATGCCACACATGATTGATGACGTGCCACTGAATATATGCTCAGGATAAAGTCAGGATCATAGATCTACCATATAGGTTAGATCTCTTGCCAAGAGATGAATGGACTGGTTGCCACCAAGAAGAAAACACCCATAACACAGAAAATTGCTGGACCCTTATACACTCAGAAAAATCAGGAAACAAAACCCTTATGCCAAGGGGTACGGCTGTCTTGGATAAACAGTCTAGAGGCTGCGGCTCAAAAGGATAGGGACAGATCTGCTAGAGAGGCCACGGCTCAAGGGATAGAGGCCAGATCTGTGCATGAGAGGCCACGGCTCAAAGAATTAGGGCCAGATCTGTGCATGAGAGGACACGGCTCAACGAATTAGGGCCAGATCTGAGCAAGAGAGGACACAGCCCAATGTAGAGAGGCAGGTCTGTGCAGGAGAGGCCACGGCTTAGCCAGAAATACCCTAAAGAAAAGATGGCAGCTTCAGACTTCAACACACAGGTACCTACACCATAAAACAGTCAAGCAATAGCCCTTGAATTGTCCTCAAACCAGAAGTAGACAGCAATACTTCTTGGACTGAAACCTGGCCAGATTAGGAAGGCCGAAAATATCACTAGACAACCTCAGTCACTGTTGCAAGAGGGGCGACAGCAATACTTCTTGGACTGAAACCTGGCCAGATTAGGAAGGCCGAAAATATCACTAGACAACCTCAGTCACTGTTGCAAGAGGGGCCACATCAAGCAAAGAGAGATCCACTCACCTTTGGAGGATAAACATAAGAGTGTTTTTAAATGAGGAGGGGTAGGTCTCTTTTTATACTTTAGGCTAGGGTCAATAAAAGTAATAATTAAAAGTAACAATTAAAAACAACATGTTTAATTAATATAAATATTAGTTAAACCATTTAATTAATCTTTTCATATTAACCCCTAAAGCAAAAACAAAACCCCCAAATAAGCACAAGCAAAGATAAAGGGGGTTTAGGTGGGGTTAYTCGGTGGCAATACTTGTCCATTCATTTTCAAGGTGACCTTTGTAACTTTATYATCATTGCATATGGGATACATCCCTCATGTGGTCATGCCCACCTTCAAGGAGGGTCATACACCAACAAACACCTGATCAAGGACCAGGTTGCCCCAGAACAATTTCAGGGTCTTATCCACCAAGGTATAAGACCAAGGATCAACTCATGCCCCAGGCATGGGTACCCTGGAGCAAGTTCAGGGGCCCCAGTCATATCTAGGGACTTTAACTGCTTGGTCCCAGACCAAGAACCCCAGTCGTCTACTGGGGGCCCTCACAAGGGTCTTCACTGCTTGGTCCCAAACCAAGAACCCCAGTCATATCCTGGGGGCCCTAACAAGGGTCTTTTGCCATGGCACTCACTGTTTGGTCCCAGACCAAGTACCCCAGGAGTGCACTGGGGGCCCTAGATCTCGGCTAGGGTCTTTGCCATCCTCCCAAAGAATGGCTCTAGCAGCTGCTTTAAATTCAACAAGTTTGACCACTTTATTGCGAATGTAGCTACACCGTTTAAACATCTCAACCTCTACATGTGCCTCAGAGGGCACTTTCACCAGCTTTGTACTTTAAAATCCCAAATTGTAAATAGTACCATATTTGCAGCAAACCTGAATGGTGAAGCAGTGTTGTGTTCAATCAAGATGGAGCTTCAAGAGTGAATGTATCTACTTTTTGTCCGTTTTATTTTGTCCTTGTTAATATAAGAAAGTGGAGTATAGTTTTTGGCTCAATGACAGAGCTATCTGAGTGAAATATCTTGTAAGATGAAGCAGTAAGCTTCTCAACAGGCTGTATACTTGGCAGTTTAAACAACTTTGCAGGAAGATAAAAAATAAAGGCTTTGATGAAAAAGAGAGATGCTTTATTATGGCAAGAAAGTAGCTCATAATTAATGGAGGTTATGATGGAGGAGGTGTCCTTCCTATAGACACAAATACAGGGTTGGTTGTGCCCCATTTGAAGGGCATTTGTGCTTCTGTTTGAAAGCGCCTAGAGGACCCCATGGGGCATTGTCTAATGTTGATACTTTGGCTGGATGAGTGTCTTAACACAGTAGGTTAATATAGAAACTTCCATTTCTTATTTCACAATCTTTCCTCATTCAGGAGCACATATCTGAGCACTTCTTGCATTGTTTTAGACTCTAGAGTCGTTAAACTATAGAGAGGAAGACTACCTCGTCAAGCGAAACACTGCAGTTATGAGGATGGATATTAGCCTTTGGTACAATTTTGGGACAACCTCTTTTAGTTATAGAAGGGCACTCCCCCTGGTTAAGATAGTGGTTTTGTTTTGGGTAAGTTCATCATTTAAGGAGGAAGGTTTACTTCTAGACTTGGAGGGGCAACAAAGCTATAGAAGTAATTATTGCAGTATGGCCTCGAAAATTTATGCACTCTTTGGTACAATGTTGTATATTTCTGCAATTGCATAGATCCGAAACCAGTTTTGAAAGTTTCATTGCCTACAAGAATTTTGGAATTTTGGTCTACAGTGGCACAACCTTGTAAAATGGAAGTATGACAATATAGCTGATTTGTGCAAGTTAGCGAAGGAAGTAATTATTGCAGTATGGCCTCGAAAATTTATGCACTCTTTGGTACAATGTTGTACATTTCTGCAATTGCATAGATCCAAAATCAGTTTTGAAAGTTTCATTGCCTACAAGAATTTTGGTCTACAGTGGCACAACCTTGTAAAATGGAAGTATGACAATATAGCTGATTTGTGCAAGTTAGCTTCTAATGATTGTAGAGTCGATATAGAACAATGACTTGGTAGACTATTATATTGATTGTAAGGCACTGGCCTTTGGAGGAGGGTTTCCATTGGGAGTTTTGCAAGCTGTCTATATTACTTTCCCTAATGGTGCAGGACTGTCGAGGCAATGCATGACGATATATCACATGCCCTTTTGGTACACATAAATAATAGTATACTAATAGATACAAACAAGTGTTCCCTTTTTGTGTTTGGGAAGATGGGAGGTCCAATAGCTGTTCTTAGGTTAGTGGATTGGTTTACTTATTAAGTTATTATACAGCCTTCACTTCTTTATAATACAGTTTGATTTTACACACTTGAAAATTACATTTTCAACCAATTTTGATTTTACACGTGAAATCTGCAATGCAATTGCACTACTTTGTGAGCTGCCATAAAGATCATGGAAACGAGTTCTTAAGTTAGATGCATACATTTTGATTTTGCACCTAAACCTACATTTTCACTCTCCTTTTCCTTTTGCACACGAATCAACCTGCAATAGTGCCACTTTGAGAGATACCATTAAAATTGAAGAGACGAGTTCTCAAATCTTAGGCTGCCCTGTGGCTGCTGTATCAAATAAACTGCATTGCAAGATTCCTAGACGTACGAGATTGATAAGCATGAACTCAACACCAACATTTGATGCCCCATTCTTTCTTTTGCACTGGCTGGCAAAGGATAATTTTTCCTTCACATAGAGACAAGAAGGGGATAATGTTAAAATATTTGGCAAATGCTTTTCTTTGTCTCCCATTGCCCTTTAGCCTCAATTGTCTTTCCTCTGATTTGAGACTTTAAGCATCTGATGCTTAGTTGAGATTTACTTGTACGATGTTCTTTGGATGCTCAAGCCTTAATTAATTTTGAATAAAATTTCTGAGATACAACTTAATTCAATGTACATCAAATCTTTAATTTCTCACGTTCCCCTCAAAAATAACAATCCTTGACAATTTCATATGTTAAATTGTTGATGTAAATATCATCATGTGTGGGGGTTTGGGAGCTTGAGAATATCTATGGGATGGAGATTTATGACATATAATAAACTAAAATGGTTAGTTATTCACACACTAAATTAAGCAAAGGAACATGAAAGAAATGATAAATTGCAAACTTGATAACAGGGGATTCATCTAGGATTTAAAGCGCTTCTTTCTGCCTGAAAGAAAAAAATTCTTCTGTATGCTCCTGTATTCATGTTGTGTAATTTTTCCTGTTGTTTAAAAATGTATAGGTGTTGGTGGGGGAAGGGATTCATTCAATTGAATTAGGTGTTGTGATCTTTTTGGTTTAATAACAGAAACAAGGTACTCATTATTATTGTGGTAACTCTGGTTGGAGATATAGTACCATGATGGACCAGTGGAGGATGTAGCATGGCATGCAATTCATGACCATCTCTTTGGGTCTGTAGGGGATGACCATCATTTGCTTCTATGGGATATCAGGAAAGACTCCGAGAAGCCACTTCATACTGTTGAAGCTCACCAAGCTGAGGTAATAACCGTTAAACTATCTGAATTGTTTTTGTGGAAAATTTCACCAGAAAAACTCATTTATCACATATATTTCAATATCAAAAGTTTGTCCTTCCATTCCCAGACATCATATTTTGAGGTATTGTTACCTTGTTTATTACATTCAAAACTCTCCTGGTTTTCTATTAGAGGTCAAAATATTATCACTTATGATAAGAGAAAGTAGCTATCAAAGCTGCAGCTTACGTGACTACATGATGTATTCAACATAGTTATCTTCATTCTCCTTGACATTCGTTGTTTGATTGGTGTATTCGTTCAAGGAGCTATGCTGTCATCTCTTTGTTTGTTCTTGTAGGCAGGTTTGTCCTTTTTTGCATTTAACTTCAAGTTTTGCTTTTGGTACATAGTTTGTTAAGTTGTTTTCTTGTAATAGTTTGTGGAGATGATGTCCAGGTTAACTGTTTGGCTTTCAATCCTTTCAATGAATGGATTGTGGCTACGGGCTCTGCAGACAGAACTGTTGCACTCCATGACATTCGCAAGCTGGACAAAGCTCTTCATACCTGTGCACATCACCTGTATGATTCTTTTATATGTTTATTTTTTGAAAATATAAATAGAATCTGAAGTTGTTGCTTAGATAATCCTGTTTAACCTTTTTTATATACATCTATCTTTGACATTACTTAGAGAAATGAAATGATACCTACAGGATAAAAGTATTACAGTATAGCTTCTACCTGTAAGTGGTTTTCTTTGGCTTTTTTGGCTTGGAGAGAGACAGGCTCAGTGGAAATCTACTTTAAACAACAACTACCATTTATGTATCTGTCCTTGCAGAGAAGAAGTGTTCCAAATTGGTTGGAGTCCCCAAAACGAAGCTATATTAGCATCATGTGGATCAGATAGACGACTCATGGTTTGGGACCTCAGTAGGTGAGATTAGGAAGGAATTATATATATCCACTTTTAAAAATCAGCTTATTTCAGCTCTGATGTATATGATTGTAAAGCAGAACACATACTATTTCTATAATTGTTTGCTAAGTGGCACTAGTCCCGTTTTTTTTTGCAATAGAATTGGCGATGAGCAAAATCCAGAGGATGCTGAAGAGGCACCTCCTGAACTGCTATTCATACATGGAGGACATACCAGCAAGATTTCGGACTTTTCATGGAATCCAGCTGAGGAATGGGTCATTGCCAGTGTTGCTGAAGACAACATTCTTCAAGTTTGGCAGATGTCAGAGCACATTTACAATGAGGACAATGATTCACCAACAGCTTAATAGGTTTGTTGCTGTTTGGACCAGCTAATTGATTGTTTACATGACCTCAGAAAAACCTCGAGCCTCTTCATGCCATATTCCACGGCACAGGGCTGAAGAAGCCTGAATATCAGCAGAAAGCGAGCTTGTATATTGCAGTAACTTGAAGGATTCTCTTTTATGAGAGGGAAAAAGTTTCTCAGCACTTGTGAAAATTGTCTTGGACATTTTTTTTCTCTTGTGAACGTACAGAGCTTCTCTTCATTTACAGAGTTGTGCAAAATTGCCTATAATGCTATGAATTGTCAGGTGACTGTAATCTTATGATTTTCTGATACAATTTGAAGATGAATTATGCGAGTTGTCTCGTTTTCTTATTCCAAGTCCATTTTATTTGTCTCTCTTCATATCTCCTTTGTAAATCTTTTGAATTGAAGTAAGTATATTGTTTACAAAATATTCACATAGCAAACGTTTAGCAGTCAAAATCATGTTTGAATGACCGTTACTCTAATTTACACCGTAGGTCTTGACACATAGTATTCATAGAAATCTCACCCATAGGAGTTCCATTCAAATGTGTGAAGTTCTTTTGTTGAGGATGAAGGTGTTGTTTTTGTTCGTTTCAAAATTGTAGACTATGTGAGCATGCAAAATCGCATGACATTGTTTGGTGTTGTCCACTTCATCCACAGACCCTTTTTAAACCGGAAGGCCAACTATTTCAAGCGTTAATTTGGTGTACCCAAGGTACCCACTTAACTCTCCAACCAAGGATTCCAACACATGATTGATGCATGCACACACAATTATGAGCACAAGAATGAACAAAATATTCTATTAGAACTTGCCTTACTTGAGAGAGGGCAACTTTGCAACGCCACTTCAAGGGGGCTCCTCCAATATTGCCAAAGACACAGGATGCAAGATTGAATGATCCTATGATGACTTCCCCTTCTTATTTATGGGCCTAAGAACCCGACCCTACTGACACCACTAGCAAGACACAAGATACAAGATTGAATGATCCTATGATGACTTCCCCTTCTTATTTATGGGCCTAAGAACCCCACACTACTCACACCACTAGCGGACCATAGTTAATGACATGACCACTTACATAATCAAGAGCACACAGATACACCTTCCCATGACCATACCTACCAAGTGGGCCTTACTAAATGCATTTGCCTCATTGCGCCATTAATAGCACACCACATATCTACTATTGTCTTGATCCCTATTCCAGGTTGTCACATAGGCATGGAGGAACATAACATACTCCTCCCCTTCAAAAAGCTTTGCTCTCAAAGAGCACACACATACACCTTCCCATGACCATACCTACCAAGTGGGCCTTACTAAATGCATTTGCTTCATTGTGCCATTAATAGCACACCACATATCTACTATTGTCTTGATCCCTATTCCAGGTTGTCACATAGGCATGGAAGAACATAACATACTCCTCCCCTTCAAAAAGCTTTGCTCTCAAAGCTTGCCATGGAGATGGAACAATTGCACATACATAACCCTGAAGACCCAAAGACTAGTACATACCATTGAGAAACTAGCTTGGACTTGGGAATATTATTAAGCAATGGAGTTGGTGAAAGCATAGAAACCCTGCCAAGGTGTGCATGATCATCTCTCGTCATTGTCTTGTTTGGTGAACTTGAGAGATGGTAGCCATTTGTAGCTCGAACTTTTTCATTCCTTGATTCATCAATAAATCCTAGGTCTTGGATTAGGTCAATTTCCTCGAGTCTGTGTTAGAAAACCCATATAGGGTTGAATGGCCTAGATGAATTCGCTGGAATGACTAGACTCGAAAAGTGGAATTGGTGATTGTAAAATAAGGTCCCCTGCTTTGATCATGGCTAGCACTTCACTTGGGAATCGAGACTTCTTGATGGTTGCAAGGAGAATCAAAGGTTTGCCTATCCCATAAAACTGATGTGAGATTTGTAATTGGATTACATTCTTGATTATTCCAAGCATGTGCCTCGCGATGGCCTATTACTTGTTGATATGCTTTCTTCATTTTTGGTAGCCACTATTGTCCCAACATCAAATTGTGGAAATGCTTGCCTTAGTTTGAAGAGTAGATTGTAGCAGTCAGTGTTGAATTGATCAAATAAATTCTTGAAATCCATCCATGTGCATTGGTATAACCAAGGTTTGCTTGGGATCCAATCAAAGGTTTAATTATCAATGTATGATGAGGTGAAGTTAAACGATTATGTAGGAATATGATGTAAGACAGTATTTTTCGAACTGATTGATCGAATGTTTGCCACCAATGTCGTTAAATTTTCTTACCTCAAGCTTAGGAAGGTGCTCATAGGGATGTGGTTTCTTTTTGTCCGAGTTGGAAGCCCCGAGCCTTCCCTCCAGTGGATGCTGCCACCAAGCCATGAATAGTGCTTAATTTTCCAAAAGATAGCAAGTGACTACATGCACACACATGGAGTGCTTGAAGCGCCACTATTTGGGGTATCCCTGTTGGAGAGGGCTTATGATTAATTGTATGCCTAGATTTTGTTATCTAGTCATAAGGTGTCTATGTACAAAGGTATGTCCAATATTGAATGTTTCAATGATGACAATTTCGAGAGTGAATTTGCAGAGAGTATAGTCGATCAAGTCGTTATTATCTTCAAGAAACTTTGCTCCCTCTTTCTTACGAGGGTATCAAAGCCTATGGAATTTGTAAAATCTGACTTGAATTTTGACTCTAAGATTTCTTGTATATAAACTCCTCACTTGCAACGATGACTATGACAAGAGCACCCTTGATAACCTTTATTCTTCTTTGATTTTTTGTTCAAAAATTGCAGCTCGTGACGGCAACAACTTTTTGAAAATGCAATGCACTATGAAGGGACTTCTTAGCACCTTTGGTACATAACTCGCTAAGCCCACGGTGAGGGAGGAAGGGTTCTTCAAACATAAATACGTACCAAGCAGACACACAGACAGACAGATTTCAGAACAATCTGCATAAATGTGTACCGAGCAGACAGACCGATTTCAGAATAATCCGTGGAATGGACATTGTGAAACGTTGTCGCTCTCAAAGAAATGCCAATGCAATGGATTTTTGCCTTCAAGATAACACCGCGTGAGCTTGAACAACACATTGCGCCAATAAATGGAAATGCACTTACCAAAACATGCGCTTGAAGTGGCCGAGCTAGGGCTTGGAAGAAAATATTCAAGGATGCCAAGTCTATGCCGACGAGCAGTTATTTTTGAGCTTAGGGTACACTGACAAATATCGTTGAGACAAAATGATTCTGCCTCAAAATCTGTTTATGGAAGAGAGGAGCGGCGCTGGGTTTCCAAAGAGACAGCAATGGAGATTCACCATTGTCTCAATATATCACTGAGCGGAGCTGGGTTTTCAAAGAGACGGCAATGGAGATCCACCAATGTCTCGATATATCTCTGACACTGCTCTAAGCGCACTCCGAAATTGGAAATTGTTTTACACAGAATGACAACTCCGAAATTGGAAATTGTTTTACACAGAATGACAATGGGTAAACAAAGGAATTCAGAAAAAAAGTCTTGGTTTTTTGGTGTATAACCCACGTGAAGGATAAACTAAGTTTCCAAGCTGATATGTGAACGTGACGTTTTATGATATGGAGACAACAATGACAAGAAAAAAAGAGGAAAAAGGTTTAACTTCAAAAGGCAAAAATTCTTTCAAGCTCCTCTTCTATCCAACTAGCTTCCAGAAATAAGGACTTCTGTGGACGGAATGACATCCCTGTCGCCAAGCAGAAAAGATCCAGTACCTCCTTAAAAGTTTTCCATTCTGTAATGGTTCCATTTCCAAATAATAATACATCATCCAGATGTGTAATTCTTAACCCTTTTGCCACTAAAACACCTTCAATCTTCCTTTCCTCAACCAGCTTCTGGATGGATTTGCTCAAACCTTCTACAACAAGTAGGAATAGTAGTGGGGATAACAGGAAACCTTTAGTCCTCTTGAACTTAAAAAAAAACTGGACGGGCTACCATTTATCAAGACAACATAATTTGCAGAAGAAACACAACCCATAATCCAATCTGTAGCCTCTAAAATCAAACCAACCCGTAATAAATTAATCTTAAAAATCCCCAATCCACTCTATGTCTTCATCATATCCAATTTAAGAACTAGAGCTTTGTAATTTTTTACCTTGATACTATCTAAGGCTTCTTGTGCCACTCCTATGGCATCAGAAATTTGTTTACCCTCCAGAAAGCCAAATTGTTCCTTTGAAATCCCTGTTGAGAGTGATGCTTTAATTCTGGAGGCAATCATTTTTGTGATAATCTTATAAGCCAAATTACAAAGTGAGATAGGTCTAAACCCCTCAAAAGTATCTGGCTTATCCCTTTTTGGAATAAGGGCTAGAAAGGTAGCATTCAAAGCTCTTGCAACCCTACCTTTCTGTCTAGACTCTTCAACCGCCTCTAGTAGTTTATTCCCCAAGAGATAAAAAAAAGCCAGGAAAAATTCTACAATCCAACCGTCCGGCCCTGGACTTTTTGAAACAGTAAAACCTTTCAGAGTTGCTAGTAATTAAGTTAGGGTAACTGGATCAACAATTCTAAGGCCTTCTTCCTCGGAGAAAATCCTAGGATATTCCTTTATAACTGGCAGTTGATTTGAGATAGTAAGGTTTTCACGAGCCTTAAATAAATGCTGAAAATATCCAATGGCTTCCTTTTGTAGCCCCTGTTGGCAAGTGACCACTGATCCATCCTCCTTAGTAATATCCTAGATAACATTGGCTTGTTTTCTATAATTTGCAAAAGCATGAAAAAACTTAGTGTTTTTGTCTCTCGAAGCCAGTCAATTTATCGTACTTTCTTGTCTCCAAGTTTCTTCCTCTTGTTTTAAGAGAAACACTTTTCTCTTTTCTTCTTCTATTACCAGTAATTTGTTTTCCTCCTTCTCAAATCCCTTGGGGAAGTTAGAATAGAGAATATCTAAATCACATTCTATTTGTATCAGTTCCTCCTTTGCCAAGCGTTTTTTATTTCTTTCCCAACTAATCACCAAAGATTTAAGTAGTTTGAGTTTTTGAACAAGAGAGTCCATCGGAGTTAAAATTCCTGTCTCCAACCCATTCCAAGACGATCTCACTAAGTTTATAAAATCTATTCTTTGGCAGACTAGGGTTGGCTTGAGAAAAAAAATTGAAAAAATAATCTCGATGTGGAGTCATAGATGGCTGACCTTAGGGGGCAAGGTCACTCTAGTTAAATCTGTATTAGAAAGCATACTTGTTTATTGGCTTTCTTTGGCGAAGATTCCAAAAAGCATACTAAATAGAATTAGAAGAAAGATGTTTAGCTTCTTATGGACTGGAAAAAAAGAAAAAGGAGTGCACCTGGTACACTGGAAAAGAATTGCTAAACCAAAGAAGACATGAAGGAGGGGTATTAAAAATATCTTCTTTTTTGGAAAAACACTGGTAGCTAAAAGTTTGTGGAGGTGCCTTATGGTTCATGGGCTCTGGCATGAAGTGGCTTTCAAAAAATACTTAAAAAAGAAAACTGTTGTTGAATGGTTCAGACAAGGCAAAACAAATTGGGCTGGGATTTCAAATGTTGGAGAGCCTTAACTTCATCCTTATCCATCATAACTGATTGGCTTGTCTGTGATCCAAGGGTTCAAATTTTGCTCAAAATTCTAAGTGCTCGGAATCGCTTCAAAACGAACAGGGATGTAGGCCTCGTTGTCACGAACCCAACGCACTTCGAACGGGTTCAAATGGACACTGTATGAGTGAGATATCGCGTTTTGTTCGATTTGCCAAACATGCAAAAAAAAAAAAGCTGATTGTACAGTTCGTACATGTTGACGTGGTAGGGTACGACTCACACGTGGCAGGTGACGTGGCATGATGCTGATGTGGCAAGATGTTGAGTTGGCATTGACGTGGCAGAGGATGGTCGAATTAATTGAGGACACGTGGTGGATTTTTGGCGAGTTGTATGGTGCCACGTGGCCTAGGCATGGGCTGCCACGTGGCACCCTGTTTTGGTTATGGTGTGTAAAAGGTTTATGGAGTCCATGGGGATCGAACCCCGGACCTCCCCCAAGGTTCAACACTTTGGTAATGTGTGGGCTACCACTAGCCCACATGGTGGTACTTACTATGTAAAGGTTTGAATTTAAATTTAAATTCACATGTGTTGTAATTCGGGCGCGGGTCTGGGCTGGGGCTTAGCCCCAACCCTCGTTTTTATACTCCGTTCCATGTGACCACCCATGAAAAACACGCGCCCGGGTTGTGTTCAAACGATCCATTTTTGGTAGCCCGACACTTGGCGTGCCCTTAGCCCTGCATGCAATGACCCCTTTTTATCTGCCAGGACGTGGCCATATGACCCCCCATGCACCCAACACCTCCATCTTTGGGGGCCCAAAATCCGCTAACGGTGCGACATTTTGGTACTAATCACGGGAATGCATGCGGGAGCTGGGTTTAGGCATGGGAAATGCCCAAAAGCTAGGTCAGACACATAGAGGTGCGATTTGGCGAACCAGAGACAACAAGCTTGAAGGGGAAATTTCCAGGAAGCCTATCTCCTTCAATTTTTGGCCAAACCAGGTGTAGAAAAAGCCCAGCTAGGGGTTTTTGGATGTTCTGGAGCCATTGGAGCCATCTATTTGGCATTTTGAGCATTGTAAAGCACTGATTTTAGCACTTTGAGCAAATAATATAAAAGATCCATTGGAAGCTGGACCATGAGATGTAGCCCAAGAGAGGGGTGAACTCCTTTATCATTTGCTGTGTTATGTGTTTACTGTTCACTGTTATTTGCTGGTTATTATCTGCATCTTGAATGTGAAAGTTTCTCTAAATTATGTGTTTGCAAATTGATCATTTTGCCTAAGCACACTTAATTAAAAACTTGCAAATATTTCAAAGATACAAGCCTTTTCATTTTCAGATCAAGTTGGTATCATAGCATAGGTTTTTGAAGGCTTGATTATTTGCAAGTGTTTGTTTTCTGATGCTCACAAGGTTGAAGCTTACAAGAGGAGAAGGTAAACTTGTAGAGCCAAGTTCTCAACTTTCAAGAAGGAGGACTATACAATCACCTCAAGCTTCAAGGAGGCCTTCACCAAGTATGGCTCATGAAGAGGGTCATGAAAATTTTCCTTCCGAAGATGAAAATATTAGAAAGGCTTTCATGGATATGAGAGAAATTATGAAAGTCTTATTGGAAGAAAGGAATGCAAGGTTGTAAGGTGAAAGCCCCAACCCTTCAAAGGACAAGGGAGACAGTGGTGATAAAACTCCAAAAGGAAATGGAGGGAATGGTGATACTCCACCTCCCTCACCTCCATCTTCCACTTTTTCTACCATTTCACAACCACCTCCAAATTCTCCAAAGGGACATGGTAAAATTCCTCCACAAATTCCTTTGTTAAAGCTTGACGTTAAATTTGAATTGCCAATGTACAATGGAGAGGTAAATGCTGAGAAATTAGATAACTGGATTCGTCAGATTGAAGTGTATTGTAGGATACAAAGGATTCAAGATGATGAAACTAAAATTCAGCTTGCTTCTTTAAGATTGGATAGTGCAACACTCATTTGGTGGGAAGCCAAAACTCAAGAGGACATGAA
>JASDQU010095799.1:0-10640 GCA_032191745.1 Picea mariana | reverse complement strand
TTTTCAACCTCTAGGAAATTTACAGAGTGATAACACATACCAATCAACAAGTCATAAGATCCTAGGGGAAGTATGTTATGGGTAGCTTGGGTGGACAATCCATCCATAATGAATTGGAAAGCTGGTATGACCTCCGCTACTTTTCTTTTGGTGCCAGTGGATAACTCTACCAACCATGGCTTAGCATGTCTATGTGGCTGCAATTTACACTTATCAACCATCTGAGGGGCCACATAACTCAAATTAGAACTAGGGTCAATTAAAATAGAAACTAGATGGTTGGCGATCATACCTTCCATCTCCACCACTGACGCTTGGTGGTCGACTTGTTTATTATCCACAACTGCATAAATTTGTGGCATACTCCTAGCCACATGATTGATGGTGGTAGCTTCTTGGATGTTGTAAACTCTCCTATTGTTTTGTTTTCTATGCGGATAGTGCCTCAGTAGATGTTCTTCTCCACAACCCCAACATTTAAAGGGTTCCTTCTTTGGGTTGTCAGTCTTTCCTCGGGTTGATCCAAAAGGTTTATTTCCACTTTGGGAGGGAAATTCTGTTGGTGCACACTTCGGGTAGGAAGGCTCATCCTTGAATCCTTCCTATAGTTATTAAATCTTGGGGATGTAAACCCCTTCTTCTTGAACCCCAAACTATTCTTCTTCTTCCAGTCCTTGTGAGGTCCTATATGATGCCTGAACTGTTCATAACAATACCTTGCCTTCTGGATAGTGTCTTCTAAGGTCTTTGGCTCGTCAAACTCAATCCTGTTCTGGTAGGTCTGAGGTAACCCACTGATAAATCGTTTCACTTTTACCTTTTCCTCTCTTATGTAGGGTACATACCTCAACAACTGAAGGAATTTACTGACATATTCCTCTAAGGTGAGTTGTCCCATCTTGAGTTCATAGAACTCTTTAGTCTTCTCTTTAGAATATTTTTCTGACAGATACTTCTTCTTGAAGTGTTTCTCAAACCGTTTCCAAGATAGGTCCTCTTCATGGATTCCTTTCATATTCTTAAGGTTGTCCCACCAAATGGAAGCCTTTCCATTCAAGTTGAAGGTGGCTATTCGAGCCTTCAAGATTTCAGAGAAATCATGAACTCTGAAGTACTTCTTTAGTCCAAGGAGCCAGGCTTTTGCCTCTTCCCCTTTCTTAATATCACCATTGAAAGAGGGTGGTTTGGCTTTCTTGAACTCTTTAGGGTCATGAATTTTGGAATTCTTTCATTTTTTCCTTTTCCTTTGGGAATATGAGCTAGTTTTATTACTAGAATATTCCTTTGAGTCACCAGTTTCCTTTCCAGAGGATTCTCCTGATGAGTGTCCCATATTTCCAGGTTGGACCTTCCTTGACGTAATCCTCCTAGTGTGGCCACTTATGGGACCACGCTTTTGTATCTCAGGTGGACTTCAGCTCCTCTTCATTTGTCATCGATCCACATGATTGGTGGCAGGTCCATGTTGTAGCTGTCTCTGTATGTTGGATAAACTCTGCAACAAGACTGCATTAATTTCCATTTGATTCTCTTTCTCTTTTATCAATCTCTCATCGTCAGCCTTGCATCTCTATAATTCGGCCATGAGGCTCCTTACAGTCTCATATAGATCTCGAGGAGTCTCTACCACCATCCTCTCATCAGATTCTTCATCTCTATTGTGGGAGCCATCCCCCACTTCATGGCATGTCACCATCCTTTATGCCTATAGTTTCCTGCGACTGACCGACTGCTTGATTGCTGACAAAACACTTGCTATTAGCTAACAATATATTATTTTATGAACAACACATAGCTCATATTTATTAAATACACACACACACAACATGGGGCTTTCACTCTTTTCTGTAATAGGGGCTTAACCAAACTTTTTAGGAAGGAAGTAAGGTAGGGTGTCACCCTTAAATCTCTTTAATGTGGTTTTTACGCAACTTGTCCATGAGCCCAAGAAGGCCATGTGTTGTAACCATGCTCTGAAACCAATTTGTAACACACCCACGGTGGGGCGTTGAAATTTCATTCTTCTTAAGAACTCAAGACCTCCATTCGAGGTCTCAAATCCCATTTTTCTCATTCAGAGCTTTCCAATCTCAGTCACCATGCTTATAACCGAGATTAGAACTGGCAGATGCACCTCTACCAAGTTCTTTGGGTGTTCATTGGTCGAGCCCATGGGACCTCCGCATGCGTCCAACTCAATAGGTTCCTCGAGCGGGTCAGGACTTCAAACTTTGGGTGTTCTTGACTCACCTGACTCCGATTCCACTGGACTTTGTACTCATGAGCAGACACGGGTCAAATCGACGGTCCATACTCTTGCCACAACCAATGACTGATATTGACTTCGAGTCTTGGGCTTCAGGAGTTACCGACCCTCCACTCTTCCAATCTTCTGGAGTACATTTTCTACAGAGAGTGGGAGATGTCAACACTTGTCTTGTCCAATGGATGGTTCAAATATACACCGCTAATTCAAGCTTCGGGTCTTCCTTGTACTCTCTATGATACTATGCTCCAAATCCTCCGAAGTTCTGGAGTTTTGGACTCTCGGAGTCCCAGTCCCTTTGCCAACCATGTTGATTATGTGGGCATGTACTAGAGGATGACACGTAGTTGGATCAGGGGTAACACGTGCCCTCATCAGAAGTGATGCATGTCGCGATCCAGGGGTCCTATGGGGTAGGTGATGCGCATGAAACTAGGTGGCAGATGGCTCATTAATATGGGATCCACGTCACTAGGGATGGTGTCACTATACCTTGTCACCTTAGGATGATAGTCTTCTACATTCATTAGATCTCACAGTTGAGATCTGGTCACGTAGACCTATAGATCCATGACTCTGGTTACTTCGGGGTTTTGACGTTCGGGAGTGTTGCTATGAAAACTCCTCTTACCTTCCGAAGCGTCCAATCTCCGAATTAGAGAGACAAATACCATGCGTTCGCGATGTATCAACGATTGAGAAAGAATCCAAAGAATCCCATGATCTACGGTGCTGGGTCCTTTGTGCCCCCCGCCTTCGGGGTTTCGGACCTTGGTTTAATTGGCGAGATGGGTCCACCCAACCACCTAGAGAACCACCTATCGTTGGTCAATTTCATGGGAGACCGAGTCCCCCGGTCACCTCCAGTCCACGTAAGGCTAGTAAGGTCTATCTTTCTCTGAAGTCTTAGACTTCTGGAGCTACGAAGCAAGGAGGACATGGTTTTCGTAGGCTTATACCAAGTTTCCTTGGTATTGATCATGTGGGTCCTTTTAAACGGATCTCTTCCACTTGTCTTCTAAACGAAGAGACATCTTTTCAAGGCTTCAACTTCGCTACCGCTCCTGAGAATTACTATGAAAGGGTTAAGGACTTGGGTTTGGAATTCTAGTCGCATGACAAAGGGGTCTAGAAGAGGTATCCTTTTCAGACGGATGGTTTTGGGTCGACATAATATCTCCTATTTCGACCATTTTAACAACTTATGCCCCGGGAAGCCTCCGGAGTTGAGTTGGGCATACAGTCTATCAGTTGGAAGTGTAAGTTCACAAGGATATGAAAGCATGCACATAAAATAGCCATTTCACACATAAGAAATTTATAAATGCACATATGCATAAGTCCAAGTATTCATCCATCATTCTAGTTCAAAAAATAAAGAAGGGAAAATACTTATCAGAACCAGACAATGTGAAGCGACTATTGGAAGGGGTGCCCATTTCCACCCAACCATAGGCTTATTCACTCCAAATGGATTTACCACTATCCACCCCCGAGATATACCATGATGCTTTGATACACAATATTGTTTGCTAGCTCAACAAAAATAGGGATGAAGGTTACTCTCCTCCTCCCGCAAGGTCTTGGCAATGGTTTACACGATACCAAGCAAGGAGGACCAAACTCATTTATCATCTTGTATCATAATATCCCTCGCCATTTCCTAGGACTAGAATGCTTATTTCTAGTTCTTCCTTGAACCCGAGAGATTTACCTCCTATCTTTGCACTCTTTACAGGTCTCCCTCTACCCACCACACCTTCCTTTCTCACCTCTTTCAACAAGGTTGCATGTGGCTCAAATCAGTAAGGAATCCTTATAGATGGGTTCTATGCCCCATCCCCTCATTAATTCTTAAGGAGGTATTCCCACCTACCAACCTAACTGTACTTCATTTCTGGGTTAGAGGACTGTTCTGGTCCTGGGAAATTAAATACAGTAAGTACTGGTTTGGTGAAGGTTAATGCAACCATTCCTGGTCCCCTTCACCATCTCTTTGTGTTGTCCCTTGACCAAGTTTTGAGGATCCTTGGTCATGTTTGACCTATTTTTGGGACTTCGACAAGCTGTCTAAGGTGGAGCACAAGTCAAAGAGGAGATCGTGGGATCTTGACCCCTTTTTAGGGATTTTTGGGTTTTGGGCTTATGTAATGGGTATGGGGATGTTGTACCATGGGTTTACCCATGTTTAGGCCCTTTTTGTAATGTATAAATAGAAATCTAGGCGATGTAGGAAGTAGTTCGATCTATGTGATCAGAGAAGAGGCTTTTTGTACTGTGCTAAGTGCAACTTGTAAGTGCTTTGTGCATTCTATGTTGGGAACTTGTAGAGCTAAGTTCAAGTGATTGTAAGAGACTGTGAAGAGGCTTTGTGTTGTAACTCAGAGAAGGAGGATATAGTGGACTGTGTGTAGATATCTTGTCCTCTACGGAGTAAGATATCATGGCTTTGTGCATGTAGAAGATTGACAGAAAGGAATAAAGAAGAAGAGTTGGTAGACGTAGCCCTGGGGTGGGGTGAACCACGTATATCCTGCATTGTGGTTGCTTTGTAATTTATGGTTGTTCTCTTGTTTATGTGCTTAAATGCTTAGTGCACTGATATATGCTTAGAAGAATCTAATGTGATAGCTTAGTGCTGAATAATATGAATGAATGCTAGATCTGATCTATGTTGATATTCTTAGTGCTTGAATCTATTGGATCTGTTTGAATACTGTGTTGATCTATTATTAGGGTTTAGCTACGCTATAAACTAAGGCTGAATACTAATGAAATATAATTTCTAAGTTCTTTGTTAAGGTGTTACAATCACAGATCTATGTCCCAGCTAAGGTTGCAGACATCTGAGTCCTACAACCGCCCATGCCTCTACCTCGGGTGAGACTTCATCTACTTCGCAGGTGTTTCTGAAAGGGCTGGTAGTTAGGGTTTTGTTGGTGCACTGTTGTAAGCGTTGAAACCTGGGTCTTCCCCTGTGCCAACAAATGGTTCCGTTGTTGGGACCTGAAACTGTGATTTCTGGGAACTACAGAAAAGAGAAAGCTCTGTGCGTAGATCTGTTGCCCTAGTGCACAATATTCTACTTGACCTGTGAAGATTTGTGCCAAGAAGAAAAGTCAGATATGAAGAAAAGAGGTAAGACCTAAAATCTTTGTGCTCTGATAAAATTAAAGTATGAAGTTTTGGTTAAAGAGGTAAGATCTGAAAGCTTTGTGCTATGATAAAGGTAAGAACAGTGAAAGTTTTTGATTGAAAAGGTAAGATAAGTGGAAATTTTTGCTTCAAAGGTATGGATCTAGGTATGTTTGATAAATTTTGCCTAGCTTGAAAAGTAGGGGACAACTAGATGAAATAAGGTTTGATATGAGTAGATCCGACAAAAATAGTAAAAGATATGTTATTCCTATGCATAGAAAGAATTTATGGACTAACAAATGGATGCAGGATCCTAGAAAGAATTTTTTGTAGGTTAACTACTATGATCCTAGTGCATAGTACAGGAAAGGATGGGGATCATTTAAAAGAAAGCGAGGATTAACCCTTTGTTACAGTTGCAGAAGACTGAGACATCTTGCTAAGGAATGCCCTGGTAGAAGACTTAGCTGTCTTTGTTGAAAATCTATGGATCATGAAGTTTTAGATTTCCCTAGAATGATTACTAAGCTCGAAAGAATGAATATGAAACAAGAAAACCCTGAGGAAGGTCAAGAAACTAAGACCATGGAAGAACCCCAAAAAGAATCAACGAATGTATTGCTACAAATGAAAGAAACCCTAAATGATCACAGAGATATCAACTTATCAGAGATCTTCAAAGGAAAAGAATGCATAGAAGAAAGAATAAGAGACTTTGACATTGATTCTGTTATGGATGAAGAAACACAAGTAAATATCATGACAGAAAGAACTTGGGAAACTTTAGGAAATCCTGCTATGACTCCTTCATTGGGAGGAATAGGATTATTTAGGGGAAAGATGATAACCCTATGTGGAAGACTCACCCAGATATCTATGAGTTCTCATGGAACTTCAACAAAGGAAGATTTTGAGGTTCTTAAACTTATTGAGAACAATGCCCCATTTGCTATATTACTAGGAAAACCTTGGATTGAAAAGGATCAGGCCAGAAGAAAAAAATAGGAAGTCTTAGAGTAGAAGAAGCAAGAATTAAAAGATTTCATGACTAAGAGGATAACACACTTGATTGAAGAACATGAGAACAGATCAAAGCTACTTAGAACTAGAAGCTTGGATATCGAAGTTGAAAGAACACAAGCAGACTCACAGATGAGTAGAGAACCTACCCCAGATAGAGAAGAAGTATTACTCTCTAACCCTATGAAAGAATCTTAACAACGCGAAGTTACTATGCCAAAAGGAGATAAGAATCAGAATGGAAAGAGGAACACTGAGACGAATATCAACAGGAAGAAGGCTAGAAAGCTCAGTAAGAAGAGAGCAAAGATAAAAAAGTTGCAGAATTTTCCAGAAGGGACTTCATAGAAGGAAGGTTTGCAAGACTGGAACTTCACTGGGATGTCAAAACAGCGCAACATGGCACTTCACCGTGATGAAACGATATAGCCATTGAAACCATTACAACTGTTAGCCCAACGATCCAAACGGTTAGAACAATAGTTATGGCCAGAAATCTCGCCATCAGACCATTGGGACCACGTCGCAATGGACAGAACCACATTGATGAAGCCCTCTTGTCCATTGGAGAGATTTGTTACATTGTGTCTACTTAGTCCGTCGACTATTGCACTAAGAACACTTTTGTGAATGATATCCAAGCCAACTCATTGCTAACACACTATGTTTATTGAGATCGACACCTATTCCATTACATTGCGCACTCATCCATCCACCCAATTTATTCGATCTAAGCGTGTATGTCAGACGAGCTCAGCTCTGCAGAGAAATTTGTCGAAGAAGTTCTCATCGATCTCATGGCTGAAAAAGTAATGTCCATAGGCATTCAAGCATCATCAATGAGAGGAGTGCAAGCCTCTCCTTCGACTTCTTGCGGATCCGGACCATCCCAACCGACATCAGAGAAGAAAACCAAGCACCGAGATGACTTGGCAAACATCAAGCTAATCCCAACCATCGTACTCGACTACATCCTGCCTCTGGCTGGTGCGGTGAGTCATGATAGTGTCCCGAGAGACTTTGATTACACAATGGTTACTGCATACCTCCTGAAGGGGATATGTGCAGTTAGAATGCAACAGGATAAGATCGTGACTTTTAAGTTCAATGACTTCAACCTAGGAGACCTCAAGAACCATAGTATGCTCGCTCTTTACAAATACTTGACCAGGATGAAGGGGAAGAACTCGAAAATAATCCCCCAGCCATGGACTATGAACCTCGTGCAATCCACCTTCTTTAATGTAATGAAGATTCCCCACTTTGGAAGGCACCAGGAGGTTAAAGCGTGTGTTAATCTCCTGCTCTCATGCTACCATGGCGGCTACCTATGGCTAGAACGACGCATCACAGTCAATCCGACGCTAATCCATAGGATCATTGGATTGAGCATGCATGGAGTCGACTCATAGGACTTCTACCCAAATAAGGCTACAGATCACACATTGGCATAGAAGATCAAAGACACATATGATGATGTAGAAAAAGGAACGCGAGGCTACAAGGTAGCTTCCATCCAGAATGGTGTAGTGCGCCTGGCCTACCAGTTGATCGTAGGAAAGATTGCAAGAAAGAACAGACCTACAAAATTCATAGGATTCATTGTTGACCTCGGCGGGAAATGTGTAGAAGGGCTCCAAATGAACTGGGTGAAGTAATTGGTCAACTAGCTAGAATTAGACTGTCGCAAAGCTCATGATCAGGGCTATGAGTTCCACTTTAGCTGGCTCTTGATCCTCATCGCATTTACCACTTGGGAAATGCCGAAAGGTGTGGCCTTCCCAGAAATTAAGCTGTTTGATCCTCTCGCTATGAAGTTCACCATGCTTTGGTACTCGAGCAATATGGGAAAACAGTGGCAGTCGAAAGTGGTCTTTCATACATATTATCTCCAATTGAAGAGGGCTATCAAAGTTGTCCCTCACATGCTGCCAAACACCCTGCATCGGTTCTGACCCCTCATGAAGTTCCGTGCAGATCGACACTTGATTTATATCAACATGCACACAAATGAGCATAAAGAAGAGATTTAGTCATACTACAAGCTCACAGAGGAGGACCTCGAAAAGATACCCAAGGACTAGTCTGCAGAGCTCCTCATCGCTGCTGACCCCACTAAAATGTCAAACCCTAAACTAATTGGCAGACTGGAGACCACTCATGAAGAAAAGGATACACCTGGACCTAGCAGAAGGAAGAAGACCGAAGAGGTCCAAAACTTGAGCAGCACATTGGAAGAAACTGCTTTAGTATCACCTGGACGAGGGGGTAATGACGAAGCAGATCAAGAAGAGACCAATGGAAAAGAAGATCAAAAAAAGTAGGGAGAAGCAACACTGCCTAGGGATCCTATTGATGAGGCTTATCCCTTGAAGAAAATGAAGGTTTCCCCCACGAAATCCACTTCCCAAAATAAATCCAGAGCCACCTTGACTAAGATGCAGACTATGCTCACTATAGATGACTTCAACTTCATCATTGCAGTTGTAGCAGATGCCTCGTAGGACATATTACAAAAACATGAAGCCAAGTAGGAGGAGATGTACAATAGGATTGAGGTTGAGCTCAGAGGTGTACAACAGGCCCTTCAATCTAGCTGTGCAGTATCCACTATGCCCCCGCCATCAGAAGAACCAGAGTTGGGAGATGAGCCTGCCCAACTCCATAAACTAGCTAATGTGATCGAAGCTCACCTTCGTCGAGAAAAAGATGAGAAAGACCAGGCCACAACGGCCCTAATACAAGTCCAAGAGGAAATGGTAGAGCAATGCCAAGTTGCACAAAAAGAGAAGGATGACCTTCAAACCAAGTTTGAAGAGGAGAAAGAACAAATCCAGAAGGAGAAAGAGAAGTTGCTCACAGAGTAGCTTCGAGTCAAAGAAGCAGTCATCGAATCACTTCTCTTTGTGATAGGCTTAGTGTTGTAGGAAAATCTGCCTACGGACAAGTAGATCGACCTCTAGAGCTTGACCTTAACCCTAGACAGAAAAATGCTTAACGTGGACACTGACTTCCTTTCAAATCTATCTAAACTAATGCATGAGAAGGGAGAGTAACAGAAGTACCTTTTAACCGACGTTTGTCCCTGCACGCTCCGAGTTGCGCTCCAACCTTTTTCTCCTCGTTGAGATCTGTGGAAAAAATAAGATACGACCACTTCCTACTCTATTGACAGTAGCTTGAAAACAGATCTATCAATAAATGACAAGTTCATGTGACATCAGACACAAACTAGAAAGAAACAGGCCAAGCGTGTCATATTAATGAGAATAACGACAGCAGTACTTACAATCATAGATACGAATGCGACAGCTTCGTCAAGTCCTCTTCGTCTAACCCTTGCCTAAAATATACACAACCTGGATAACATCAGCTTCACTGATCACTCTCCTTTGGCTGATTGTAAGTTTCCTCCAAGTACATAAGTTTCACATGTTCAATATTTCTCCCCCCTTTCCACCATCATAGAGCCTGTTTATATAGGTTGGGAGGAGCCTAACCTCTTGAGTTATGTTTAGAACCAGTTGGGAACCCTCTCCATAGATCAGGGATCTATTGATGAGAACAAGAATTCGAGCACAACAGTCTCCTAATCTCGAATGTTCCTCCCCTTATTCCTCTCAACGGGCTAACAACTGACCCAGATTAGGGAGCACTCCTTTAGAAGGGGTCTCAGAGCGTTGTAACGCTCCTTGGCAAGCCTGGGAAAGCGCCAGCTCTCTTAGGATGAGTAGCGCTCCTGTAGAAGGGCCTGAGAAGTGTTATAACACTCCCTGATCATGTTAGGGGAGCGCCAGTGCTTCTGCAGCTGAAATAAGGGAGCGTTCCCCCTCCAAACCTCTGTTTTAGAGCTCCTTTCAGGTGTCAAGGGTCATTTGATCCCAGTAAACCAGTTCTCCTCCTTCAAATCAGTCATGTGAAATGTCATAAGTGCCTCCCTAGTGTCGTTATCATGGCATCATGTCTAAACATTGTTTGCGACACTAGTAATCAACTTGCGACACTTGCGAAAGTTGATAGGGACAATGTGACACTTATCCATCTGAACAATTTTGACGTGTAACAGAATGCCCCCCAAAGTATGAAGTCAGAAGATGCGAACTGATGACTGAAATACTTTTCAGATGTTCAATCAAGGGTATAGACTCGGAGAACCTGACGGAAGCTGCACACAAACATCCAACAAATATCATGTCATATTTCAAAATCCAAGGCA
>JASDQU010095795.1:6983-18227 GCA_032191745.1 Picea mariana | reverse complement strand
GTAGCCTCCTTCTGGTTGTATCCAGAGAATTGGGGAGTTGGAGCTCCCCTCAGGTTGTAGCCTGAGAAACTAGGGGGTTGGAGCCTCCTTCCAGTTGTAGCTAGAAAACAAAGGAAGTTGGTGCTTCCAATGAATGTAATTCTTCAAGACATATAAGAAAAATCATTCCATGGTTTTCTCCCACTTTGGGTTTCCACGTAAAACACTGGTGTATTGTGTATGTGTATGATTTTTCATTTTTTCATTTCTTATTTACTCTTCATTTATTGGATGATAATTCTACATTGATATAACACTTGTATTATATGGTTAAAAATGATTAAATTGCTCTATTACTGATTCACCCCCCCTCTCAATAATCCAAGAGTTGGTATCAGAGCAGGTTCCTTCTAAAATCAGTTTAACCACTGAAAGGTATATCATGGAGAGAAACAACTTGTATAAAAATGGAATACCATAGTTTGATGGACAAAAGTATGCATTTTGGAGCATAAGGATGAAGACATATATACAAGCATAGGGATTTGAAATTTGGCAATCAATTGTAGATGGATACACAGTACTAGCAGTTCCACCAACAAATGAAAAAGCAATGAAACTCGGTCAGAATAATTCCAAATCCACAAATGCACTTATGAATGGTCATGGTGAAACAATGTTCACCAAAGTTGCACATTGTAAATCCGCTAAAGAGATTTGGGACAAACTTTGAAATATTTATGAAGGAGATTCAAAAGTCAAGGAAACAAAGCTTCAAACTTACAGAGGTTAGTTAAAACAACTAAAGATAAAGGAATATGATAATATTGCATCTTACTTCTTACGAGTCGATGAAACAATAAATGAAATCATGGGATTGGGAGAAGAAATTCAAGAATCTATAATTGTTCAAAAGATACTAAGATCTCTTCCTATGAGATTTGACCCTAAGATATCAACACTAAAAGAAAGAGAAGATCTAAACTCAATAAGAATGGACAAACTACATGGAATCTTCATAACATATGAAATGAGAATTGAATATGAAAATCTAGGTGTAAAAGAAGAAACCTTCAAAGCATCCAAAATATCAAAGCAAAAGGGAAAGCAACAAGAAAAAGAGCATAGCAACAATAGTGACATCTTAAAAGATGATGAAGAAGTGACCAACTTTGTCAAAAGACTGAACAGGGTAACCAACAACATGTATAGAGGTAAGCTTCCTTTAATTTGTTTTAATTGTGATGGTATTGGTCATTTTGGTAACAAATGTCCTCATAAGAAAAAGAGAAATGATGAAGGTTACTCAAAAAACAAACAAACATATAAAGGTAAAAGAAACACAAAGAAGTTTTTCAAGAAAAAATTATGCACCAAAGAAGACATCTCATCATCAGATGAAGACAAAGTCAGTGACAGTGAGACAAAAATAGTTCCATTCATGGCAGTAGAAGACTCTGATAAAGAAGACTTCGAAGAAGAATATGAAGAAGCCGAAGAAGAAGATGAAGAATTCAAAGAAGAAATTAAAGAGGCAGAAGTTGACTACTGAGAGGAATTGTTGAGTACCATAGAAGTTATCAGAAGAGAAAAGATGAAAAACAAGAAGCTACAAGCGGAACTAGACAAGAAAGAAGACACTCAGGAATTAGAACAAGTGATCACAAATTTGAAGGTTCAAATTGAAGAAGATAAAATAATTGAAGAAACACTCAAAGAACAACTAGAAGGAAGAGACAAGATCATTGAAAATTTGGAAGTAGCTATTGTCACATTAAGAAAGGATATTCAAAAGAAAAATATGCAGAACAACTCAAACGTTTTGAATGACATTATCACCAGTCAAAGGCCTAATCATGACAAGTCCAGACTTGGATACAATTAGACAGAAAAGGGATCAAGATCCAAAACAACATAAAAAGAAACATATCCAAAAATCTATGTAGAAACAATCAAAGGGGATAGGAAGGTCTTCAAAGAAAATTATAGGGACACTCCTCCACCAAGAAGATTTAGATTTCAGAATAACCGACCAACAAAAATAGATAGGTCTCGGGAAGAAGAAGGATTCATAAGAGCACCTCCTTTCAGAAGATCTTCAACTCCCAGGTATCAAACTATATTTTTTGGTTTATGTTATGCATTTAATAATTTTGGACATAAAGTTGTGAATTGCAGAGCTAACAACATGAACATAAACAAATTTGAAAGTCATACACAAAAGGGTTATCCAAGAAGGCCTAGTGAAACACAAAGAAGAAGTTACAACATGTTTGAATCATTAAGCACTGAAGTGGAATGCTACAAGTGTAACAACTTTGGACACATGGCCAAATATTGCAGAATGACAATCCCTCCTAGAGAACCAAAACATAACAACAACAATCATAGACAAGAACCTCAGAAAAGGACATGGATAAGAAAGTAGAATCAGTACAACAATGAAGAATGCACACTTGCTCTACAAGCTAAGAAAAAGAAACGTGGTTGGTATGTTGATAGTGGCTATTCAAAACACATGATAGGTGATAGAGACATGTTTCTTACATTAATAAAGGAAAGAGATGGATTCGTCTCCTTCGAAAATGATGATTCAACAAAAATCATTGGAAAATGCACAGTCAGAATTGGGAACAAGAATACAAAAGCAGAAAATGTTCTACTAGTAGAAGATATGAAACATAATCTTCTAAGTGTGAGTCAAATGTGTGACCAAGGTCATAAAGTTAATTTTGATTCACAAAAGTGCGAGATAACAAAAGAAGGTTCAAAAAAATTGATTGCTATAGCTGCAAGAACTTTAAGCAACATATATGGTGTTAAGTGAAATTGGAAATGAAAAGTGTTGTCTAGGAAAGGAAGATGAAAGTTGGCTATGAAAAAAAAGAATGAGTCACATACATTTTGATAACCCTGTCAAATTCATAAAAAAAGTAGTCAGAGAAATTCCCCAGATCACGAAACCAACCAACACTTTATGCAAGCATTGTCAACAAGGAAAACAAACAAAGACTGGGTTCAAATCAAAGGAATATTCAACAACAAGACCACTGGAAATTGTGCATACTGATCTAGTTGGACCAACTACAACAAAGGGTTTAAAAGGTGAGAAATAATTTATGTTATTAGTTGATTATTATACAAGAATGATTGCAGTTTTCTTTCTCAAGAATAAGTCATAATCTTTTGAAAACTTAAAGATCTACAAGGAAATGGTTGAAAATGAAATGGATTAAAAAATAAAATGATTGAGATTTGATAATGGAGGAGAGTTCACTTCAAAGGAATTTATGGACTACTACAACAATCATGGAATAAATATGAAATTCTCCATTGCTAGGACACCTCAATATAATGAAGTTGTTGAAAGAAAGAACATGACAGTACAGGAAATGGCTCGGACAATGCTAATGGATTCCAAATTGACAGATATTGTTGGCCCTTGGTTATGTGTTAAGGAAGAAAACAAATATTAAGGAACAAAGACAAAGAATGAAGTGAGTGGAAGGAACACAAACCGAGGAGGGGTCAAAGTGGTTAAAGAAGAAGAAAAGAAGGAGTGAGGTAAAGGAAAAGCGAGCCATTAAAGGAGAAGATCAAGGAAGACAAAGAAGAAAGGAAGATGAATAATGGAAAGGTCAACAAGCGGAAGAAGATACTAATAGGTGATTTGGAGCACCTTGTGGAGAAGAAGGAAGGATAGGCTGGTGAAGCCTTCAAGAGGTGGGTTATGTGGACCTAGGTTTTTTGCACCTAGGGTTTTGGAATCTAGGGTTTTGACACCTAGGCTTTGGTCTAAGGTTGTCTAAGAGTCATTAAATGTACAAATAAAGGTCTATAAGAGTTGAGAGAGTTGGTTATGATTATTGTTGGTTAGTATTATTGTTGATGAGAGCGATATTGAGAGAGAAATGTTTTGCTGTAAGAGAATTTTGTATTCTAGACCTTCAACTGGGTGTGAAGATCAACCCTATAGCTCGATGTGCAGGGAATGGAAATAGAGGGGAAGAGAGAGAAGGATTTGCAACTAAGTGCACAAATAAGAACTATATGTTTTCATCTAATATATCAAGAAACATAGTTCTGTGGACGTAGCCCTAGGGAGAGGGTGAACCACGTAAATCTTGTTGTTCTTTGTGATTGATGTTGTGTCATTTGCTATCTGTTATACTGTTATTGCATGGATGTCTTCCCTAATAGAGATAGAAGGTATAAGCTAACTTCATGAAGCTAAGTATAATAATTTTAGATAATCTCTAGGATATATTGCGTTGTTTTTTTGGAATCATTTTTCATTTTCTCTGTTTGTAGACACCTATGTCCAACAACCCCCCTATTGCTACTTCGGGTGAGACTTCATCTACTTCGCAGGTATTTCTGAAAGGGACAATAATTAGGGTTTGTTGGTGCACTATTAGAGTTGAACCCTGGGTCTACCCCTGTGCCAACAAATGGTTCCATTGCCGAGACCTAGATCTTCTTGAGGGAATGCCAAGATGGTTTCCATCGAAGACAAAGATTCATAAGTGGATAGAAGAATAAGAAAGGGACTTTGTCGAAGCTCAAAACAAGAACCCTAGTATTAATAAAAAAGAATGGTTGGGGAGATACATATTTACTGACGTGCATGAGATTTTCTTTGCTGGAGTTCATAAGGAGTTATAAGAGTGGCTAGCCAGATTAGCAGACACTCAGTTTGAGATCAAACCTAGACCACCTGTGGTTTGGACAACAATGCTGATCAAGAAAGTTAAGAGATTTGATAATGCTGTGTCTAGAGAAGTGGATCTTTGGTTTGATAACACTATTCGAGGATACATTACTGAGTTTTCTATCGACATAATAGAATCATATAGTCAAGCATAGAGATATTTCTTTAAGGGACCTATAGGGAAGTTCCTACACTTCCTGAAACTGAAGATTAAGATGCTATTGCATGAGAATAATATCTTGAAGATACAATAAAGCTTCAAGAATTTAGACAGCGATGGTGACATAGAGGTTGGACACACGTGCAGTGGGAGATCATTTAGATAGGTTCCTCTTGTGAACTTGTTTAAGAAGAGTTACGAAGAAGAGGGATTATACAGTGGAGAAGAAGTAGAGATATTAGACGAAGAATATTTAGAGTCCGCAAGGGTAGAGGAAGTAGATACTGAATAAATTCACTGAGGAGAACCATAAACTTCAGGGACTATGCCTACTATCGAGGTAAGTACCATTACTCCTCTTGTTATTCTAGCAACATTAAGTTGCCAGAGTAACTAGACTAATCAAAGTGCTCAGAGTACTGTTACAACCAGTTTAGTACATACTTAGTCAAGAAACCAAAGAATATCTATGGCAGATGAAATGAGGCTACCTATTTTTAGAAGAGATGGATCAAATGATCTTGATCAACACTGGTTCTTATGCGAAGCTATATGGAGCATTAAGCAAGTCACCGACGAAGCTATTAAGAGAGCTCAATTTAGTACTACCTTGAGGGATCGGGCATTGAGCTGGTATATGAAGTTTGTTTCAGGAGCTGTACAAACTAAAACACTGAATGAAATCAAGACTGCATTGAGTGCAGAGTTCAATAAACCTAATTCAGAATCACAATGCATTACAGAGTTGAAGGAGATCAAACAAAAGGTGTCTAAACCCGTCTGGGAATTTGATAAGAGGTTTAAGACCTTAACATACCATTTAAGTTTTCAGATTCCATATGATCAACATAAGGAATGGTTCATTGCTTCCCTTCTGCCTCACATTAGAGTTCCTCTGATGCAACGGAAGGTCGCTTCGCAGGCTGGAGATCTGGAGATTTCCATGAAACTAGAAGCAGCCCCTGTAGGAGAATCCAGTCCAGGCATGAGTTGAATTTTGAATAAATTAAATAGTTTATCTTTATAGGTCAAAGACATGAAGCAATATAAAGGAAAATAGAAAAGAGAAGACATCTGGTGTATCCGATGTAAATCAGAGGGCCATGACAAAGAGCACTATCTCTTATTTAATGAATACTTGGCCTTTGGAGCCCCTAACCCTTTGAAGAAAGCTACTTTACCATGGTGTGAGGTATGTAGAACCAAACATCGCCTTAGTGAATTTTATTATATGAAAAACTATGTCCAGACACCCATGGATATTTATTGCACATTCTGTAAATTTGTGGGGCATGATGAGAAGGACTGTAGGGATTATGACCTCATGCATGAAATATAAAGGGATACATATAGAATTCAAGGAGAATTACAGTCAATAGGAAGTAATGCATAGTTCAATTCCCTAGGAAGAGGAAACTTCAATCCTCGTGGTGGATTCAAAGGAAGAAGACAAGGAGGAGGTATGGGTCGAGGTCCAGGTCAGATTATTTTCTATAACTATGTCCAACCAGGTCATTTGGAAAGGGATTTTCAGAACCTTTGTACTACTTGCAACTACTGTAATTCATTTGACCATGTCATTGAAGATTGCCAAGTACTATTAGCTAAACTTTAGGAAAGATGAGGTGGAAACCCGCAAGTCCAACTAATATCAAATGAACCTCGCGATGAGGAACCCATAGTCATTGTTATTACTAGAGGAGGCGCTGTTACAGGGGAAGATAGGGTGACCCCAGGAAAGACTACAGAGGGATCATGGATCAAAAGAGTTGAAGAGAAGGCCCAATTGTTTGATCCTAGGAGATAAAAACACACTTTTGAATAAGCAAGGAGAAAATTTATAGATGAACAAGCTTCTTCATCTAGGGCACGAACAGAAGTAAAGGAATGTGAAATACCTCCAACATTTGATCAATCTGCCCTAGCTAGAAAAGGAAAAGAGGTAAGAAAGCTGGATTTCTTGTATACTTGTATCAATTTGATTAAATATGAGAGAGCTTTGCAGGAAGTACAACACTTAATCAAACAATATGAAATTGGAAGAGTAGATCCTCTGTTAAGTAGAGCTATGAATCAAGTATCTAGAAAAAGGAGGATGAGCAAGGAACTGCACCTTAGTGCTCAGATTGGAGACTACGCCGTGGAATATGTGGTCCTCAACTTGGGATCAAAAGTAAATGTTATGACGAAGAAGACCATGGAATTAATGGGAAAACCTAAACTGATTTACTCTCCTATTAGGCTCAGGATGAATAATTAGTAGGCGGTGATCCCGTTTAGAAGATTAGAGCATGTCCCTATGGACATCGACGAAGTGAGGACATTTGCAGATTTCAAAGTGATTGAGATTGTTGATGATAACTGTCCCTATCTTGCGCTGTTGGGAATTGATTGGGATTTCAACAATTTGGCTGTTGTTGACTTAAAAAAGAGAAGAATGACATTTGAAGGTGTTGTCCTTAAGGTCATTTCACCTCTTGATCCTGATGAAGGTTGCAGATACACAAAACCTATAAGAGAAGAAGACTGCGCCTATGAGATAGAGGACATCTTTAAATTGACATCATGACAACATGATTACATTAATACTACAACAAATGAAAACATAAGTTGGAGAAGTGAAAGGGAATGCTCATCAGTTTTAGAAGAAGCATTGGAGAATTGTCAGAACAGAATGTATGAAGTCTCTACGTGGAGGTGTGCCAGATTGACCAGGGCAGTTCGTTGGATTGGCACGGAAGTAAGTAGTCTTCCTACATTTGATGGATTGAATCGTTTAGAAAAATTTATAGCTGAATTTGAGAAAATTGTACCAGTACAACAGAGGATGTTGGCACTAGATGAAGCCTTGAAAGCAACACCAACTAGATGGTGGGGAACACACAAGAAGAACATCACAGAGTGGGTGGAATGTCACACCTTATTGACAATGCGCTTTTTAGACCAAGCTGAAGGTTGCAAAATTTGATACATAGTTCAGATTTGTCCTGAGGACCATCTGTGAAGTTGTGAGGAGGATTGGAGCAACATTCCTAAAGAACAATGGGTACATAAGTTCATTAACACCTTAGACACTATGCCTATCAACTGGTATCTTCAAGCAAAATTGTGCTTAACCACTATAGATTGGTATGGTATGACCCATAACTTTATAACTATGTTCTTATTTGAAATTTAGTACCCCACAATATATCAGGCTTTACAAATTGTAAGACAAAAGGTCTTTGAAGAAGTATCTAACCTCCCTCTTGAGCAAGAAGAAGATGAATGGACTATGCCACTTCAACAGTTACAAGGTTGTTATAATATTAATGCTGATGAATATGATGATCCTAGGAATGAGAACATTTCAGAAACTGAAGGACAAAGAGACATAGAAGGACTAGGGATTGAATTACCTTTTTTTGGGCAGATTATTAAAATCAAGAAAGTTAATATTGGAACAGAGAAAACACCTAAGTTAGCAAACGTTGGAGATTATTGGGATGATGCTACTATTAGTAAGATTACAAAATTTTTGCATGAGTATCAAGACTTGTTTCCAACCAAGTTCACAGACATGAAGGTCATTAAAGGGCCCATGGGAGAAATGAAGATTACTTTGAAAGAAAGTGCAAGGCCTATCAAGCAGAGGCCTTATAGACTGAATCCCAAGTACAAGAAGAAAGTTAAGATTGAATTGGATAGAATGCTGGAAGCATGAATCATAGAACTTGTTGAAGAATCAGAATGGATCAGCCCTATGGTGTTCCAGGATAAGAAGTCAGGAGAAATCAGAATCTATGTAGATCTAAGGAATATGAATGATGCATGTTTACATTATCCATTTCCTACACCTTTTATTGATGAGGTTCTAGATAATGTAGGAGGACAAGAGGTTTATTCATTCACAAATGGATTTTCAGGCTATCACCAGATCATAATTGCTAAGGAAGACTGACATAAGACTACATTCGCAACAAAATGGGGTTCTTTTCAGTACACTGTGATGCCTTTTGGGTTGAATAATGCACCAACCATCTTTTCCAGGGTGGTGGTCGAAGCATTTGAGTTTTTACATAAGTTTTTAGAATCATATTTTGATGACTGAACCATTTTTAGTCTACTAGAAGATCATATTGAATGTCTAAGACTGATGTTAGATAAGTGTAGGATCAGATTGCCCTGAACTTGAAGAAGTGTATTTTCTTTTCACCTTTTAGAGTTCTGTTAGGACAAATTGTGTGCAAACATGGGTTGTTGTTAGATCCTTCCAAGATTTCTATCATTGTTAATCTACTCCCTCCTACTTCAGTTAGACAACTGCACACTACATTAAGACACACTGAATATTATAGAAATTTTATTAAGGGGTATGCACAGATAAAAACACCTATGGAGAAGCTATTAAATAAGGATAGTAAGTTTCAATGGACAAAAGAATGCCAACAAATTTTCGACACACTAAAGAAGAAAATGGTCACTACGCCTATCTTGGTTTTTCCAGATTGGAGTAAGGAATTCAATGTTCATGTCGATGATTAATCCATTTCATTAGCAACAGTCTTAGCACAACTAGGTGCAGGAGACATTGACCACCCTATAGCCTTTTCTAGCAGGAAGCTTTCTACATCTGAAAGGAATTACACTGCCACTGAAAGAGAAGGCTTAGCTATGGTGTATGCACTGCATAATTTTAGACACTACTTGTTGGGAGGAAATTTTAAGATGTTCACTGATCATTCTGCATTAAAATACTTAGTCAAAAAGTCAATGTTGTGGGGAAGAATATGCAGATGGTTACTATTATTTCAGGAGTATGACTTTGAGGTCATGGTTAAGATAGGAATAATGAATAAAAGGACCTGATCACCTATATAGGTTAGAACATGGAGAGAAAACTACCAGCCTAGATGATACCATACCAGATGCATAGTTGCTGGCTATTAGAAAAGTCAATGATCACTTCTCTGAAATAGTCCAGTTCTTGTCCACAGGAATGGCACCTCTCAAGTACACAATTATTCAGAAGAAACAATTGGTAGTCTGTGGTGCAGATTTTCAACTTACAGCTGGACAGTTATACAATATGGGACCATATGAGATCTTGAGAAGATGTGTTATGGAGTCTGAAAGACCATTGATCCTCGCATAATCACATTATTTAGGAAAAGAAACAACGCAGAAGGTTCTTAGAGCTAGCCTCTAGTGGCCCACTTTACACAAGGATGCTAAGGAATACTATAGAGCCTACAATGTATGTCAGAGAATAGGGAAGCCTTATATAAGGGATGAGATTCCTTTATCACCTCAGTTAACTTTACAGGCATTTGAGAAATGGGCTATTGACTTTGTTGGACCTATTAACTCACTAGGAAAGTGCACAGGAGGTCGATACATCATCACTGCTACAAAGTATTTGACCAGATGGGCAGAATCAAGAGAAGTTAAGGACTATAGTGCATCTACAACTACGTGATTCATATTTGATGATATCATAACCAGATTTGGATGCCCAAAGATTTTTATGAGTGATCAAGGCACACAGTTCATCAACAAAACTGTTGAAGCCTTGACTTAGGAGTTCGAAGTTCACCATCATAAGAGAACCCCATACCACCCACAGGTGAATGGTACAATCGAAACATTTAATAATATCTCATAGACAACACTGACTAAGATCTGTAGTGTTAACAATGATGATTGGGATCTGAGAATTCCAACAGTGTTATAGGCTTATAGAACTACTTGCAAAGAGCTAACCACACAGATTCCCTTTAAGTTAGTATATGGCTTGGACACATTGGTACCTATGGAATAATTGGTTCCTAGTTTAATAATTGCATCATTTATAGGTATGGATGACACCGATGTTGTACAAGACAGGCTCGCACAGGTTCTATAGCTAGAGGAAGACAGGTTCATTGTAGGATTTCATCAACATGTACAAAAGGAACGAGAAAAGGCTTACCACGAAAGACACATCAAGAATAAATAATTCAAACACAAAGATTTGGTACTTTTATATGACAAAAAGTTCATGAAACATCCATGGAAGTTCATGACACATTTTCTTGGGCCATTCGAGGTTGTTTATATTACAAAGGGTGGAGCTGCGTAGCTGAAGACCCTTAGTGGAGAATGGAAAGATGGTTTGGTAAATGGGAGCTGATTGAAACTATATTATGACAAATAACTGCCTCACAGATCTCAGTAAAAGCACAGGAAGAAGGTTCCAGGTACAAGGTGCAGTTGAAAATGGGTACTAGACATAGAAAAGAGAGTCTGCACATGATAGGGAGGTATAGAGTAGGGACAGTGTTCAAGGATAAATTCGTGAGTGCGGACACAGACCAATCTCCACAGATCCACCCGGATCTGGAACAAACCGTGACAGAATACTACTCTTTCCCTA
>JASDQU010095794.1:21832-39344 GCA_032191745.1 Picea mariana | reverse complement strand
CCAATATTAGGGCTTAACAATACCATACCCAACAGTGAGTATATAAGTAATTCCTTTCAATATACCCCACTACATAATAATTATAAAATCATGGTGGGAGATGATCCCTCGCTTACCTCTTCATAACTTTGCAAATCTAGAAGGTTGCATGGATCATCGCTTGTTGCATTATAAACAACCAATGAATATCATCACATGTTTTCTCCTATATTCCACGTGAAGACCCTAAAAAAATTCCTAAATCCTGAGAAAGAAATGTATTTTGACTTTCATTTTTTGCTGGATTCCCTTATGGGATGTAGGGTGGAAATTAAGACTATAACATATACTACTAGATATTCTACTTGCCACCAAATTGCATTACTCGAAGTGAAATATTTGCTATCTCCCCTTCATCATGTGTGATTCCTACTCATTTATAGTGGTATGTGTTACCATTTGTTGGCATTAATGTGAGTACCCCAACTTCAACAAGTGCAATCATCCTTCATTTAGGGTGGTGTGAGAAACTATCACCTAGAGTAGTGTGATCACCCTTAGTTTCAAAACATTGTGATCACACTATCTTGATTTGGTGTGAACTACCCTTCGAGTTAAACATTTCCATTTCTCTTCATTTATATGGTATCATGTACCTTCATTTGAATAGGGTGAGTTACCTTTACTTGAATAGGTTTAAGTGTCTTTGTTTAAACAAGTTCTCCACTGTTGTGATCTACCATTCTTTCAAAGCGTTAAATTTTTTTTCATGGGATCAACTTTGATTTCTTTCATTCATATGAGTGTGAGTAATCTTCATTTTTTTGGTAAGGGAATGAATCAACCACAAGGCTACAAGTTCCTCATCCAAAAATCTACAAACATAGTTGTTGAAAGGGTGTGAATGCCTTTAACCTCATGTTGTGATTATCCCTTCACATTAATAGGTTAAATTTGATATTCAAGGTAATTATTGTGACAAGTCTATATTAATATCGATTAATGGTTGTGAGTGCATTGAAGTGGATAAGTAAAGGGTTGGCCCACTCTCCCAAGCATAGTGATAGATTAAAAAAAAGCACATATCCCATATTGTCTCTTTGGGATACCCCTACAAAATTATTTTTGACCTCTAGTTCATAGCCTCAATATCTCAATTAAAACCATTCATTCAAGAGAATGTATTTTATCTTCCCCTTCATCCCAAGTTTCCTTGGGTTTCCCTTTTGGTCCACTAACAAATACACCTAATAAGTCCCAAAACCCCCTCTCATAATCCCTTCTCACATAAGAAACCCTTTGAAGGGTCAATCACATAAGAAAATATTGAGTATGGGTCAATCACGAATCCCAACATCTAGCTTTTCAGTTTCCATTTTTTTTTAAAACGTAAAGGAAGCATGGCAATATCGACAAAAGTTTGTCGCACTTTTGCACAGTTTTGCTTCACACATATAGCATCTGTGTTGTAATTTTTTTCTTTTCCAAACATTTGCATCGCTATTGCCACATTTTGTCATTGCAACTTTCCACACTTTTCCATCGCACGTATGGCATCTCCGTCGTAATTTGTTGGTAAGTTTTTTACGTTGGCACGATTTTTCATCCCTATTGCGACGAATTTTCGTCGCTATTGCCATGATTTATAAGGTAAAAATATCTTGAGGATGATGACACGTGGATGGATTATTTCATCATTGTTTCCACGAATAATTGGTTCGTGGATATGGCGACGAAAAAAGTTCCATGAAAAATAGTCTTTGATTTTGTGGAAAGTGTGACGAATATGTGTGGCAATAGCAATGAAAAACTGTGGAAAATTTGGTCATATGTAGTAGTGTATTTTCTTTGACTCTTGATTCTCACTTCTTGGTAGATTTGGAAATTGTTAACGTAGTCACATATAACAAACTTTGCACTCACATATTTATTTGACTAGGATAAATATGCATGTTGTGCAAACCCCAAGAATTGCTTCCCTTATCCTCTGCAGCTTCCATAGCCACCATTTACTTGAGGGTTTTTTTCCAATATGTTAAATGGATATTACCAAATGTTATTCCAGGGGATCCAATCATACCCTAAAATTCCTGACACAAATCCTTCACAAGAAAATTTTGTCAAGAACAATGGTAACAAAATACATCCTTGGTCATTTTGACACCACCATATTTCACCCAATTCATCTTAGAAGTGCTATTATTCTAAGTGTATAAGTTGAGATCGTTAAAGTTCCATCCTCACTTCACCACCCTTTTTCTCCACCTTGGAACATAAAACCACCCTTTCTAGAGTGTCTAGGTTAACCTACTTGTCTAAGTATTCTCGGGAAACACCATTCATTAAGCACATGAAAATAGCTGGTGCATTTGTTGCTCTGATATCACGTGAAAGGAAATTAAAAATAGAGAGAAATAAAAATACGAGAAAACAACAATGACAATATTTTATCTTGGAAAACCCAAACTGGGAAAAACCATCTAATAGATTTTATATTTCCTTGACCAAACCTAGCCAAGATGACCAACATCCTGGCCCTGACCACCTAAGCCTTCACTTCTCATGCTCTAGAAAATTACAATGGATATCGCCAACATTTTAAAGGATTTCATTACATATAATCCACAAGATCTAAGACCACGGGTCACCGATACCATGTGCTAGAAACCACCACTGTTTACCTAACAACTTTGACTCTTTCACCGCATCAAGTTGAACATAACAAAACTGTGGTTTGCAAATATTTCTAACTATTTGGTTGTAAGAAAACTTCCATCACATCTCTCATTGAAAGAAAAAAAAAGGATTATTAAGCAGAGTACCATGTACTCTTGGGTTCAAGGTTACCTTTTTCGATCCAACGTTGTGTTCAAGAATATGAGATTTATGATATCTTAAAATCTTGTTATGATGGACCTTGTGGTGTAAAATTTTCTTATAAAAGGATTGGAAAAAAGGTATTGCAACTAGGCTATTATTGGCCTAGCAATTTTTTAGATGCCAAATAATATATGAGAAATTGTGATAGTTTCTAGAGAATGGGACAACTTGTTTGGTCCGATGAAATGCAACTTCAGACTCAACTCATGGTGAAACCTTTTGAAAATTTGGATATTTCACCTCCATCTATGTAGAAGGTTCATATCTTGGTTTTCACCAACTCGTCACCAAATGGGTTGAATCCAAAGAACTTCTGAGGGCTACATAACAAGTAATAGCATATTTTTATCTATGAGGAGATATTTGTTCACTATGGTGTATCACAAGAGATTGTTATAGATCAAGGAAGCCAGTTCAATTCCAAACTAATTTAGTCCATCACTAGCCAATATCATACTTGAAACAGGATGTCTACACCATACCATCCACAAGCCAATGGCTAGGTAGAATTTACAAATAGAGTTATGGAATCAATTCTAACCAATATTGTGCAACTCCATTGCAAAGTTCGGGCCAACAAAAAACCAGAGGCTCTATGGGATTATCATACCACTTGGAAAAATACCACATGTTTCTTTCTTTATGAACTTATGTATGGTAAACATGTATTACTTCTAATTTATTTTGATGTGAATACATTAAGGACAACACTACAGGTGGGACTAGATCTCTTAGAAGCTTAGAAAAAAATTATTGGATTAGATCAATGAACTTGATGTGATTCGTCAAGATACATTACACCACACCTCATATTTTTAGAAACGAAAAGAAAAATGGCACAACAAATTTATCAAGAAAAAAGAAGTTTTAGGCAGGAGACTAGGCCCCCTTTTTTTGTCATTGGCAGAATCACAACTAGTCGAGCTCGTACTCACGTGACACGTGGTCATGTTATCCTATTTCTACCACTATAACCTCTAGTCATGCCAAAACGTCCCCTCACATGACACATAAGGTAAGTCAAGGTTTTCAAACTGGTGACTTCACATAACTAAGAGCCTTAACATTACACTCTATCACCGACTGTTCTACACCCCGAGGGATGAGACTAGACCCTTTTGTATCAGTCAAGATTCAAGGAGTTTTAGCGAAATATTTGTACTTGTTGGCTAGGACCATATGATTTTGACATTGTGTATGAAAATGGTTCTATAAATTTGCATACAATCAATGGATACCGGATAACTCTCATGGCCAATGGTCACTGCCTAAGATTATATAAGAAGTGATTGTCCAAATATGCTTTTATCAAATATCTTTCCACTTGTTAATATTTGGAGGTTGTTGGTATAGTGGCTATTCCACTTGTACCTAAAACAAATCGATATTTTTAGAGTACTGTTAAAAAAAAAGATATTTGTTTTTTCTAAGCATCTTTTGTTTCGAGGTTGTTCTCACAATTTTCTTGCAACATACTATTTCAGTTATCTCTTTTCATTTTTTTTGTGGAGCCATTTCAAGTACCACTTTATATAGATCCTATTTACTATGTCTCCATATTATATACCACATATTCATCTTTTCATTTTCTACACCTACATTTCATCATCACTTTACTTTCATTTTTCCCTGTCTTCTTTTTTCCATTACATTTTCATTTGTAGACACCATTATTCACATGTTGCAACTCCTCCACTAGTATGTTTGCTACAACTCCATTAGGTCATTTTCTACAAATCCATTCGACTGGTTTCTCAAGATTTTTGAAATATGATTTATGTTGCAGATCCTCCTAGCACTCCTCCTATCTGCTTATTTTACAAATCTTTTCTTGAGATGCCAATTTCTAAGAGTCCCATGCATTAATTTTTGTTTCTATGGGTTGGCATGCTTCAATTGTTGCATCTATGAAATTTCACCTCAATTTTTTGATGGATGATATTATTGCACATACCACCTTCACGATTGAATATCATAGGTAAGTATGAAGGTACTGATATTCATGTTGAAGATGAATTTGAATATACTGACTATTATTGAACTATTGCTACAAAAATGTTGAAAATTTGATATTTATTCATGCTTGAAAACTTGAAAAATGATGAAAATAATTACTAATAGGTGGATGAACATATCGAATTGATTTGAAATCATCTCCAAGATGTGATCTATCCTTGGGATGTGTGAAACCATTCAAAACTACAAATCAACTACAAAATGATGGTTGTAACTACTTACAAAAATTGTAATATTTTTTATAAAATCAGTTTGAAGACATGTCCGTGCATCATTTTCCATGCATTTTCTACAAATTTCATTTTCATGTTACTCAATTTGTCGTATGGGGCACAAAACCGATGTCTTTGAATTTCTCAGAACAACTTCCATTATTTACAAATCACGTGCAAAAAGTTCCCTTCAAGCAGACTGCTACAAGAAATATAGAAATTATATCAAAGTCTACTTCAAAAACATACCTTTAGATCCCTCATTATGCAATTTCTGGAAATTTCATCCACATTTTCCTCATTTGGTCGCATGGGACACAAACCACTTGTCTTAATTTATTTTTATTTCATCCTCATCTTCTTGCAAATGTTGTGCAAATATCATCCCTAAGAATAAAAATATGGTTGTAACAACCTTTCTGTAGTTGCAAAAAATCACTTGAATTTGAAAAAAACTTATTTTCAAGAATACAGTGAATCAAAGAGTATGCGTATGATCTACTTCTATGAAAATTTGAATGAAAAGGACATCTCCACCCCTCACCCACACTCAAAACCTTGCATGTCCTCATGCATATGAATTAGGGGAAGGGGTATCTTCATGAAGGCTTATGGAGTCTTTGTGGCAATGTATAAAGTATGCACAAGTAAAATATAGGGATAGGCTATATGAATCTTGATTCTTGGATTTCTCCATTTAGTGCACATGCATAAATACAAACTCATTGTAGTACTTTCCTTTATAGCCAAATATGAATATGAGGATATAAGCATATCTACTATAGGAAAAACCCTTTCTTCATAAAACATCTTGAAAATTGTGTCAAGAATCTTTTGCATTAGAACTTATTCCATAGTGATTTCAACATCTTTCCCAAAAAAACTTGGTATGTTTGTTTCCTGTAGTAAATATTTTAACATGTCCTCTGTACTAAAGTACAAAACCTTGCTAATACCATCTAGACATTTTTGTCTAATGAGAGAAGTTACACTTGATCCACGTACTTGGACCAATACTAGGAAGTGATTTGCTCCAAATTGTGGGTGTGGTTGCTTGAAATAGGCCTCTATAAAATCAATCATCTTGAGCACTGTGCTTGTTTCCTGAGTGCTTGCTCTGATTGCTTGCTATTCTGTTGAACCCTTCTTGAGTTCCTTTAATAGACATATTACTAATAAAAACTTTATATTTCTCCAAGACCTCCTATACTGATAATTACTTGAATTTTTTTATGTGGGATTGGCTTTATTTCAGTGCCAAGTTCCATCATCCTCAATTCACACATCTCTGACTTATTAACAAATTCACCCACATGCATGAGAAAATATTTTCACCTCTTGATGTGTTTCTCTCTCATCACTATTGGGAATGATGTCATCATTGGTTGAATAAACAATGACAAGCATGCCACATAAATTCATTGTTGCTATTTTTAGTCCAACATCAAACTAGCATATTGAACATCCACACACTTTCCCATTGACTAATTGTTGCTAAAATCAATTCTCCTGAATCTGTAAAGTCTTGATGATGCATAAGGATGGTATCCATAGACCATTTACCTGTACCAGTATATTTCAATTCTGACAACTCAACATCTTCCTCCAACAAAGGAAGCAATTCTCAAAAACTACCTTCATAACAAACACTTTTAGCACTATAACATCTATTTGAGGCATGAAAGAGTGAACTTCTTGAATATCAATTATTCTCATAAATTGATATGAAGATGCTAGATTTATGCAGAAGCCATTACAAAAGTCATGGAAGACTCTATTATGGTGAGATTGTAACATCTTTTCATGGATGTAAAAGCATGAATATCCAATATCCATAAATGTTTTGGCCAAGAGTTCTACTCGATTAACAAAATTGCAGAAAATTATTGATTGGTTGATTTGGAGCTTTGAGAAAAGAGTGTTGAGGCAATGAACATTTTTCCTCTAATCCATTACCACTCCTCTCGATGCTCATCCACCACTACTTGAATGACATCTCTTATTGATACCATTACAATCATGTTTTAACCCTAAACAACATGGATATGCATGATACAATTGTCTGTGATAAGTGGCATTTCCTTCAATACCTTTATATCAAAATTTATTGTTATAAGCTTATTTCCCCCGGTCATGATATCCCCAACTTTGGTTTCTTTCAAAGATCTTCCCTGTACAATTATCTTTTTGAGATAATATCTTTATCTAATAATCCATGCAGTTGATTTCACATCTACTGTATTTACAACCAACAATTCTCCTACATTGTGTTGATTCATAGACTTCACTTATCATAAACTATGTCATCTATAGTACACTACAACCAAGAGCCATCGACACTCTTTCCCTTTCCTTTCAAAATGTCTGCAATTTTTGTGATCTCGAATTGGGGTGGAGGAGATCTAGATCAAGATCTTATAGATCCATTTCTCTTGGATAAAACTAACCACAATATAAATCACATATTTCTATAACAAACCACAAAAAAATCGTCTACAACTAAAATTCTAGGCTATATCAGTCCAAAGAAATGTACATATCTCCTAGATCCTTCAAAATTTTGGGAAACCATTCGTGTAGAACAAAAATGAGCCCGTCCCCCACAAAACACATGTGGATGATTTTCAAAATTATCCTTAATTTGCATGAAATTGACCTCGAAAAAATGCCTCTCTATTTTGGCATGGGTTTCATAAACAAGTAGAGGATTCTTTGCACAATTTTAAAGTTTCAAATGAAAGATAATTTTGAAGAGTCATTACCTCCTAAGTAATCTCCATATTATGTTCTAGTTTAGTTTTTCTCATTTTTAAGTTTGATGCTTGCATCTCATGTTCATGATTTGAGGATCTTAGAGCTTGCATTTCTTCTGTAAGAACTGATAACTAATTCTTCAATTCTTGTATACTAGAGTTATTGGTATGTTGTTCCTTCAAATTTTGAATCTTAGATTGTAGCTCCAAATGATCAAGTTGCTTAATTGTGCCTTATTGGAAGAAATATATGCCAAATATTCTTATAGAAGAGTCTAACAATCTGCATGCTGAGTGAAAGACATCTAGACAACAAAACCTGGATGATATCTTGGATGAGTCAATGGTTGATCTTGAAGAGGAAAAGATTTCCATTCTAGAGCAGTTGAAGAGCTTGGAGGAGAGGCTTCACACTTTAGAGGATGATGGAGAATATGAAATGAGGCTTCACACATTAGCAGATAATGGATAATCTTGAGAACTACTTGTTCTTAAGATGATAGTTTTGGTGTTTCCTTTGTGTAGCTGGAATGCACAAAGGAGATTGAAATATTGTTGTTGAATATGATTGATGCTTATGTTGACTGTCATTGGTTTATTGCAGGAACAAAGATGTCTAGAAAAAAATATACCACATGAACAACTTGTGAAGGAGGTTTGTACTGCATGAAATCTGATGACTACACCCAACTTGAGTAACCCTTCTTATTGCTAAGACTAATATGATAAGATAATAATCACTTGCAATATTTATTGAAATTTATTCATTTCCCTACTCTAAATGGAAAAGAAAAACCTCTTCTCAAGTATAGGAGTACTTCCAATGAAACCATGTGTGCAACAAGATTAGGAATACACTCATATCCAAGTATGGAAAATATACCTTATGGCTTCTTGGATATGAGAGGCCGACTAATCTGACTATTTTGATGCCAAGAAGTGTTGAAGGAGGAAGTGGTGCTCTGGGTTGATGAATGTGTCAAGCCACTCTTCAACAATACTCCTTTGGTTCTCTTATTCATTATTATTGTTGGCTTGCATGTCCTCCTTTATCATACCCTCTGGATCTTCAAAGATTTGCCTCTTGCACAAAGGATATAGGTAAAAAATGGCAAGAAACTCTTCAATCTCAGGTTCCAATACCTGCTCTCCATCGAATGTTGTCCATGGCTCTTTGGTCTCATCTCCAAATTTATAAGGAGAATCAAGGAACGATTCTTGATATTCTTGTTTCTCATGGAACGTTTTCTCCTCTATCCATTTCTGAGATGAATATACGTTCCTAATGGTTTTCAGGATTTTCTCCTCCTGAGATGCAGAGATGTTTCCTGCTACTACTAGGATTTGAGATATTTCTTGTAGGACCATATTTCTTTACTCAACAACTCTTATTCATATTTGAAGGATTCTTGATGTATGATAATACATGTCTTTTACAAGGATTAGTTTAAACATGGATCTTTTTGAATAAAAATCTACAACTTCTACACAAAGAAAATTTCAAAGAAAAGCATGTACTTGGAAACCTCATGCTACTAAGATCCTGTTGTCACCAAGTTATTTGTTGAAATGACTATCTTTCCCCTTTCCATGCATCAAACTTAAATGAAAGGATTGAAAATCAAATTACCAATGCCTATTCCCTTTAGCATCTCCCCAAAAACGACGCCAAAAGTGTAGGGAAATTTAATTTCTTAATTTTCTTTACTTTAAATTATCAACCAGGGAGATCGTAATCTTGTGAGATTTAGACAAAATATATGCATGATTAGGAAAATAAATATAAGCTAATAAAGTTGAATGAAAGGCTACATAATTCAACTGAGGTCAATGGACTTATTCTTCAATGCCTAACTCTATAGGGAAACCATGCTTGCATAAATGAAATAGCATAAAGAAATGAACGGGAAATGAAATGATAAACTACTACAATAAAATAACACAACAAAAAGACGATATTGGGAAGCGTATACCAAAGAGAGGGGACCTGACCTCTCTTGACATATATTTCCAAGACAGACTAAAGTAGAGAACTCTTGATGTGCAACAACACACTCTTTATTCCAACATCAAAATGATTATGATGATCATTCTCTTCAATTCTCTAACTATCTAAATCTTTAACTCCACTATCAACTTACTATCAAGATGAATGGTATCCTCTCATATTTATACATATATATTCTCCTTCAAAAAAGGAAAAGGAATTACAACAATATGAGATCATATCCTAAACAAGTGGATTTGCAACTAACAAATCCTAGATCCTAAACATGTGGATCTTTCACCACCAAATATTAGATTTGATATAAGATAGTCTGAATAAGATAATAACAACATCTCCCATGAGATCCATGTGCCCAAATTAATGGATATGGGTCTCCACTTGGTCAAAACACTTAGCTACAGAATTGTAGGATAGTTAGACTAGTTTTTGAAATCTCAACGATACACCCCTTGTTTTGCACATTTTGCATATTTTCCTCACAAATACCCTAAATGACCCTATTCTGCACAAAACCAATATTATATACTTTCTAGATTCATTTTCATTTAATAAAAAATGTCTTGAAAATTTTGATTTCAAGAACTGCCAATCAACTGCAGAATTACCAATAGCTTCATAATTGTCAACAACTACAAAATTGCACAAGTAAGTAGGAAATAACAATATCTTCCCTAAGTAATCATCAAAACATGGGAAATCAACCACTTCTGTTTAAGTATGCCATGTGAAGCTCATATAAGGTAGAACTGGTCAAATGCAGAAATATGAGTGATAAAGGGAATGATGATGAAGGGGTAAAGTGAATGAAAAATGACTAAATGACATCATAAAATGTGTTATTTCTGAGGTCCAACAGATGAAAAATGCATCAGTGGTCATTGATCTTGAGAAGTGGGTGTGCTCAAATATCATTCATTGATTTGTTTTCCTTTGATGGTACATGTGAATATTTAGCCTTTATGCCTCGATCAAAACCCCTTGTGACTAGCATAAGTCCTTTTGACTCACGTGCGATCTCTTGTGTGTTCCATTTAATACCCTTGGGGCTTATTTCATCTCCTTTTTCATAATTTATTCATAATTCATTCCTTTTATACCTTTACCATTTGTTCAAATGAATGTTAAAGAAGAATATTTTGATAAATAAGATTCAAGTGGTTTATCTTTCTTACAAGATCACCTCCAAATAAAAAATTTACCTCTAAACCAACAGTGCCTCAAAACGTTTTTGAACCATGTACTAATATGGCGTTTTCTCATGTTGGACCTGATCCTCTGGTTTCTCTATTTTACCAATTATTCGTTGTGGAATTGTCCACTCATGAAAATTTACATGTGGAGGTAGTGGTGTTTTTCTCTTGTCCATATGGGATTATTCTATTCCTTCGACAACCATTTATGGAGTTATTGATTTATGAATGATAATTAGGAATTTCAAATTTGATATTGTCGGGTTAAAAAACTAACATCTCTGTCAATATGATGATGTGGCCCCCAAATGTTCTATAGGTTGTTTCATCAATCCCTCGAATGTCGTTTGGTGGATGCTTGGGGACATTTTCTACAAGTATTGTGAAAACATCTTCCATTCATTGATTAAATATTGGGCCTCCATCCCCAATGACTTTCACTGTGCCAAAAAAAATAATTTTTTTCCAAGGGGGAATCCTGCACTGAAGTCGACTTTGGGTTGAACTTTTGTTTTGATTCCTGAGATCTTCCCTTGACTTGGTTAAGATGCTTGTTGGCGTTGTTAGTTTCCACTTGATCCTTGTTCTCTTCTCCCAACCATTCCCTTTCCTTATTGGATAGTTTAGCCTCAACTTCCTTTTCTTTTGCAATATGACTTGATATAGCTAATTTATATTTTAAGTTAGTGGTGATCTTTCTGGTTGTCCTCAAGTCGACAATTATTATCTTTTGGGCCTTAAGCTTGTTGTAATTCATAGAAAAGTACAAAGTCCATTTGCTAAGAACTATATTTGAGAATTCTTATTGTGAGGTATCCACTTCCTAGTGCCGCCAGACCTCCTTTAATTTTTCGTATTCAGATTGAAGAATTGTTGTTGTCTAGTGAGACATTAAATCTTTATTGCTTCTTATTGTCTGACTATGCAACTACTTTATCTCTTTATTTTCTCATTTAAGGTGGTGGATTTTCTGCCAATTTTTGGTACCTGTGTCGACCACTGATTTGACTAACCATTTGAAGTCCTCTAATGGGTCCATTATTTTTGTTGGGTGTTCTATACCAATTTTTTCTTTTGCATGTAGCGCACAGTCTTGCAATATTGTTTTCTCCTTATTATTATGTTCAGTGATCCAATCACCATCCCTCATGGCTATTTTCCATATGTTAGTCGACTCTTTTGCGACTTGGTTATACAAGTCAAATATTTTCTCACTATATGATTCCAATAGATCGAACACTATCTATGAAGTTGGTTATGAGGATCCATCTAGTTTGAAGGTTGTGAATGTGATTACCATCTATGTGTTGTCCTTTCTATGCATTTTTTCTTCTTTTATTTCTTTTTGGTATTGTAGGGTTTTTGTTTTGATGTGATTTGGTATAGTTTACAGGAACTTCCCTTACTATTTATCTTTCCATTTACCTCCTTATTACCATGTAATGACATATGTTCCACCATTTTGTCTCCAAAGCGAATTCTTGGTTCAAAGGTAATCATGTTATCCTAATTATTTCATTTTTTCCTTATTTAATGAATGAAACGTGGTAATTAACTTGAGCTGATGACATTGCTGAAAAATTCCAGTAGTCTATTGAATATGTCCATAGTCTCTTTGATGATTGATATATTTTCCACCTATTTCAGCCAACTCAAAGATACGGGTTCTTGAGAGAATTGATTACACATGGACATACACTATCCTAATTAGCCAATGCTCCAACAACCAAAGCACTATTGTTGGTCAACGACCCTATCGATTCATGTAGTGTGTATGATATCATTACGATTTCATGCCTTTGGTCATGAATCATAATGAATTTACTTATACAAATTTCGATTGATTCGATTAGTTTTTCTGAAGCCCAAAATGTAATATCCTGACTATGTTTAGTGAATTGTACAGGATATGGAAGTCAAGGCTGTTAGTTCTTAATTTCAATTCCTTTGTATAAATACCAAATGCGATCATTCCCAAATATATGATATGTTATGTTGTAAATCAATAAACTGATAATTCCATTAGAGGGGTAGATCACACTCTGTTCAAGCACCCATGTACTCTATTCCTTTCTTGATATAAATGTTGGTTGATGTGCCATTAATTGTTGAGTTGTTGAGTTTGTGAGTGTTAGAGGGAATACTTATGAGATATGGAAGGCCCCCCTTCACCTCAAGATTATCACCCAATGTGTTTTTTATTTATTTGTTTCATTAGAATTGGTTATAGTTTCATTATTTGTGTTAATTCATATAACCTAATTCCTCTAGAAATTTTGATCAAAATTCTGTAGTGAGATCGAATAATTTATGTTGCAATTTCATTTATGTTATAAATTAGTTGATGTGTGTGAACATGAAGGCTCAATGCTTGATTGTTTATAATCTAAGTGGGTGAATTTTTGGATAAGAATTGTTCAGAGTTGTAGATCGTTGCAATATATGATTTCCATACTTCATTGATTAACAAGTTGGTCATGACAATTATCTTGATCATATACATTAGTATTTTGATTCTGATGCTATTGTTTCAAGTTAATGGTCGTGAATATGAATAACAGAGTGGATCCAAAAAAGTACCATTGGGTATAGAAACCTATATCACCCCTACAACTCAACCTAATTGTGGCCTCCCATCCTGGATACTCTCTATTGCAGAGTATGGAATAACTCTGCTAGACGAATTGTTGTTTACGACCATTGTTGGATAGATGAGATTGAATGATTTTATGCCATGTAAATATTCTCCTCAAAATTTTTGTGTTGATATCTATCCCCACCAAGTGTTAAATCCACAACCATTCACGCCTCAACATGGTAGCACTGAATTCCAGGGTCAAGCACTGGAACTCGAGTGCTAAAAACCCTCAAAACCAAAGCGTTAAAATTATATTGAAACCATCCATGTGATCCCATGATATGATCAAGGGATAAATGGAATCATCCTCCCTTCATATATTGCATTTATTATGCAATGGAACCTCTCCAAAATTTTTGGCCCCAATATATTGGCACCAATTATCCATATGAGAACCTGCTAATGTTGGTTGTGGAGCCTGATTATCTTCCTGATTCAAAGGTCTTGTTTCAGCTGCGCTTCGACCCCATTAATTGATGGGGGGTGTGGGGGGGATTGATATAGGAGGATATCAGTGGCCACCCACCTTTTCCAAGTGGCTCAAAACAATTTTTTTGAAACTTATTATTTTTAGCAGTTTGTTTGTTCCCTGAACTTCTGGGGCCATTTTGAGGGCCTAAACAGTGCTTTTTTCATGATCATGCACCGCAATTATATCCAAAGCATATCTTTGATCCCCCTAAATGAATATCCTCATCAATACCTTTCCAATGATCTATCGTGCGCTCAAAACGAAGAAGATATGAAAAATTTACGACCCCCAAAAGTTGATGTACTAACTTACCCCAACAGGGTCCACATGACTTTTGGCACTTCATCTCCTAGGGTTAGGTTTTTGGATGTCTAGGGTTTTGGAATTGTTATTTATTATAAAAGGGCCTTCAAATACTCATTGCACACATCTTATTGTGAATGAGCATATCCGTCACATATCTTCTCAGAGATAAGTTGTCACTATTCTAGCAAGCTTGTTTCAGTCTGCATTTTACAGTTTTCAACATAGTTCTTATTTAATATAAGCCAAGTTTTTTTGTATATCTATTATTTTTCATTGTGTCTCTATGTTAATAATAAAATTCTATGGTTTCATTTCGTTCCACTCATAAATCCAGATCAGTGGTATCAGAGTGGTTTGCTCCTTGTCATTTTTTAATGCATGTTCATGACGCAGTTAGTGTATATAGAGTTGGGTCTTGAGCTTGTTTCTCTTAACGAAAAATGCTCTCGCACGCCCAATAAACCATCCATGGCGGGAGAAAATAAATATGTCAGGACAAGATATCCTTTCAAAATGTTTCACGAGGAATCCCTTGAGCGACATAGGAATAAGATAATGGAAAACTTTGTACAAATCCTTCGACGACTACCGACAAGCGATGCATCCACCTCAAGCGGAGGCATCACCCCATTCAAGTTACAAATCAATTTTTAGATTCCTATATTTGAAGTTAAAATAGATGATGATGCCATAGATAAATGGTTAAACCTTCTAGAAGGGTATTGTTTTGTCCACAACTTTTCCGATAGAGAAAATATTACATTTGCGCTTTTGAAGGTCATCCTTCATGTCGAAGATTGTTGGGAGAGTTTATGTGAGCAAAATGAAATAGAGGGAACCACATTATTTGTTGTTTCACCCACTTGGGGTTCCTTGAGGGATGTTATTAAGGAACAATACTACCTTGTTGGAAGTTATGACAACTTGTATACAAGATGGACCACACTGCGACATTAAAGAGGCCAAAAAATGCTAGAGTTCATGGATGTCTTCCATAACTTGTGCACCAATATGGGTATAAAATATTCTGAGCGACATATGGTGCTCAAGTACCGCGGTGGTTTTCATAGATAAATCTAGAAAAAATGGATTTTTTGGACATCTCATCCTTGGGTGTGGCCTATCAATATGTCATCAAAATCGATCAGAAGTTGAAAAAAAAGACGCAACCATTTGGGTCTGGGAGCCCCTCATATAATAAGCAAGGAAAGGGCAACCCCAACATGTAGAAAAAAGGATAGAGAAAATATGGGAAACCCTAGGAAAGCTAGTCCAAGCCGCAAGCAAAGAAGGATGATGGGAAGATGAAGAAAGATACCGGGAAGTGGTGCAACTTCCATAAGAGACCCTGGCATAACACTGTTGATTGCCACTCAAAGAAATCATTGGTGGCTAAGGTAAATACTCTAAATCAGATGTGGGTTCCGACTCTGAGTAAGAACTAGAAAAGGGGAGGCAAATCATTGATGTGAAACCTAATGCCATTGTTGCTACCACTAATATCCGACCCAATGAAATTGATGAGCTAGAGGAAGGCGAGTGCCTCTTTCATTCACATATGTGGGTAAAAATCGCTCCACTGCACTTCATCATTGATAGCAGTATCAAGAATAACCTCATCTCAGTAGAGATCATCAAGAAGAAAGCCCTACCGACAACACCGCACACGCATCCCTACACCATCGGATGGCTCTGTCAAGTAAGTGATCTTCGCGTCAACCAATAGTGTCTCCTGTCGTTTGACATCAAGCCATTCAAAGATGAGGTATTGTGTGATGTTTCTCCCCTTGAATTTTGTGATGTTCTTTTGGGACAACATTATTTATGGAAACACCATGTTGTATATGAGTCTAGGCCTCACAATGTTATTATTACTTTGAACAATAAATTGTACAGGATACCCGAGGTAGTTCCACCTAGTGTTATTTACTTGATCTCTGCCAAGAAATGCAGGAAGGTCATTTCTTAGATTGAGAAGTTTTTCTTCTTTGTGATTCACTCTCAGAGTGAGATAAAGGTTGCATCCACATCCATGGCCTCCACATATGACCTCTGCACGTAGTAGAAGAAAGTGGATAAGGTCGTGGAAGAATAAAAAGACATTTTCTCAACACCTACTGGGCTACTTCTACATTGCAAGGTCAAGAATCCAATTGATCTGACCTCCAGTGCATAGTTACCCAATGGGAAATTCTATCACTACTCTCTTCTAGAAAATGAGGAGATCAAGCATTAGATCCAAGAACTATTCCACAAGGGGCACATCTGACCCATATCATCACCTTGTGGAATCCCAATCATGACGGTGCAAAATAAATATGGGACATGGCGACTCTGCATTGATTATCGAGCCCTAAATAAAATCACAATCATGAACTGGTACCTGATTCCATGAATCGACGATCTGCTTGATCAACTCAAGGGGGGGAAATACTTCAATAATATTTATCTAAAGTCTTGCTACCATCAGGTCCCAATAGACCCAATAGATGTATCGAACATTTCCTTCAAGTCAAAAGAACATCTTTTTGAATGGATGGTCATGATCTTTGGTTTAACAAATTCTCAACGACTTTCATGAGGATGATGGATGATATCTTGTGGCCTTTCACTAATTCTTTTATAGCGATGTATCTGGATGACATCTTCATCTACAACAATACTTGGGCAAAAAACTTGCATCATATTCAACGGGTCACACACACTCTACAACAGCACAAGTTATATGCCAACTTGGAAAAATGCTCCTTCGGCATGGACAGGGTCCAATACCTAGGCTACATTGTTGATGCACATGGTGTGCATGTTGATCCAACCAAAATCCAAGTCATCCATGAATGGTCATCCCTAACCACACTCACTAAGTTTTAGATCTTCTTAGGCCTTGCCAATTTCTATCGAAGGTTTGTGTTGGTATTCTCCCATATTGCATGGGCCCTCAACCAAATAACCAGAGGTGGTGTTAAGTAAAAAATTGTATGGGGCCTGTCCCAACAATTTTTTTTTAATGATCTAAAGAAACACTTGTGTTCCACCCCAGTGATTTCATTACCTGACC
>JASDQU010095792.1:10629-21840 GCA_032191745.1 Picea mariana | reverse complement strand
GGTAGATCAATGTATTCGGATGTAATAAAGGTCAATATTAATAAGACCTTTCAATAAAATAGAATAAGGCGGATGTAAGAAGACCTAATAGAAGCTTCTGCTTCTAGAAGGATCTTCCTCTAGATGCTTCTCTTAATAGACATATTTAGTATAAATAAGGGTCGAGGGTATGAAAGACCCTATCTTGGATATTATTGTAACAGAGCGCTGCTCGACTGGAGGTTACCCCCTCGAAGAGGCCTGTGAACATTGCTATCTGATTCAAAGTGCTATTTTTGTTGCTATTTCGTATATCATTTCTGTGTATTGTGAAGATTATGCTAGATATTTTACTGTTATTCTATCATTTCTAGCATTTCATTTATGTTCTGCATATTTTATATATCTGGTATCTTGCACGAAGATCATCTATTAGACTGTTGAAGTCGCAGGAGTCTTGATCCAGTCGTCTTGATCCCCCTTTTTTTTCCTCCAGGCTGCGGATGATGTTAAAATCCCTGCCAAGGATCCATCTGTCATGCTTTGTTAGGATGGATAAGTGTCTCAAGCTTCTGAGGAAAGCCTGTTTGTCCCTTGGGCTGGTCAGGCCATATACACTGGTTAGATGTCCAGGCTTGTTAGAGCCGATGAGCCTATACTCTGCTGTGATAGACCATCTGGTATTATAAAAGTTTTCCATCAGTACAGCATTGGTATTCCAGAGGATAGCAACTCCTCCAATCATACCTGTGGCATCTATTGAAACCGCTCTTCCCTGTCTCCAACAATAAGAAAGTAGTCGATCCATGTCTTATGAGGTACATTTTGTTTCTTGTAACAGTACAACGTCTGGGGTTTCCACTAAGATCAGTTCTCGTAGCATTTTTTGCTTGCTACGTCCATTAAGGCCTCTGATATTCCAAGATATGATCATGATGATGAGGGGGTGGGGAGAGGAGTGAAGCTGTCCGAGATCAGGTGGATCTGCCTCAAGTTTACCATGAAGTTCCCGATTTTCTGTATGATCTTGTTTGTGGATTTCCTGCCTCTTTTCTTTTCGTCTTTTTGGCCTTTATTTGGGTTTTTTGTCTGACTTCCCTGGATTCCTAGGGCTTTGCTATCTCGGGATGAGGATCCTGCAGAGGAGTTGAGAAATACCTTGTGCACTTTCCTCAGTTGATCCCTGGGTATGGTGTAGAGTTTCTGATGTCTGTAGGCATGCTCAAGGTGATCCAGATCCACTCCAGCGAGGTCATGTTCCTCCAGCTCCATGTCCTCGTCTCCATCTTCTACCTCCTGCGAGCTTGGCGTCTCCCAGGACAAGCCTGGGGGTGTAAGGTCTATTTCCTTATTCTTTGGGAGCCGCTCAGGGTCATGGCTCACAGCCTGGGGTTCATTGTGTGGGAGTGGTACATTCAAATTTGCAGGGGTTGTCGGCATTTCTGATTGATCTTGTAAAATTGCAAACTTATTGCTAGTAGACGGATCTTTACTTACCTAGGCCATTTGCCTTCTTCCTCCCTGTCACCTTCTTACTGTTGGTTGTACGAATCCTTCCTTGTCCTTGCCGCTTTATGGATTTCCTTCTTTGTTGATTAGATTGAGAGGGCACTCTCTGAAAAGGTGACCATGTTCGTGGCATTTCCTACATCGGAAGGGAATGTGTTCATAATCAATGGTTTGGGACCAGTCCTCGTCATGATACTCCAGAGTAATGGAGCCCGGGAGCGGCTTCATTATGTTCAGATATACGCATATTCGTGCATATCACGTGTAGCGCCGCTGCTTAGTGGCTTCAGAGGACTTAACGTAGATGCCGATGGTATTGTCGATGCCTAATAGGACCTCTTCCAGCCAGAATTCTTGGGGGAGGGAGTACAGTCTGATCCATACCGGCGCATGGGCGAAGTCCTCCTTTTCGGGGCTAAACTTTTCTGTCCAAAATCTCAGGAATAGTCCAGCCGAGTTATACAAGTATGGCCCTCCATCGAAGATTCGGTTCCGATCCTCTAGGTTGTGGAAGATGATTGTGAGAAATCCCTTCGAGCCCAGTTGCAGATCATAGTGGCCTTTTGGTTTCCACCAGTACTATATCCATTTTACTAGGTCACGCTCAGAGGGCCAAAGCCCTAAAAACTTTCCTACTAAGGCATTATCTCGCATGTATTGTTTCTTCTCTTCAATGCGTGGTGAGATAACCACGTATTTTGGGGCTTGTGGTGCCTGTGGGATGCATTTCCCCGGCACCCATGGGGCTGAAACATTTGCAGGGATCTTTTCCTTGGTTGGATCGATGTCCATTTCCCAATCTTTGAAGGTCCCCTCCGCTAGGAGCTGCGCGCACATGTCTGGAGGCGTTTCGAAAGTCGGCTTCTTCATTCCTGTTCCAGGGTCTTCATTGGCTGTGATTTGGCTATAGGTGACGCCGGACGGCGCCCCCTCCCTGCAATTCAGGGGCCCCCACGGGGCTATCATCTTCTGGGCTCAAGTCGCAGCGGCTGTGGTTACCTAAACCCTAGATGCAGAGCGATGTACATTCAAGATTGAATTATTTTTAATTTTTAAAAGTTATTTTTTTTTTTTTTAATTTCTTTTAGAGAATTAAAAAATACTTCCATATTTAATATTGTCAATCTGATTTTTATTGATATTATCTTAAAATTTTGATTTGTATGAGAGTAGAATTTTATTATTTCCAAATGTCTATAAAATTTGCCTTATTAACTTGTTTCCTTACATTCAATATAAACAAACTCTTAAACAAAACACTTTTAAATTATACTTAAATAAATCTTTATTTATTTATGAAGAGGAATGTTTTTAATAATTTAAATTTATTTCAATATATGATTTTTTTTTTGAAATTTTAAAATTAGATGATATAATTATTTTTAAGCTTTCTTTAGAAGAATAATATAACATTTTTTTCAAAACTTTTAAAAGAAATTATAAAATAAATTAATATTTAAAAAATTATAATAATTTTGATAATAGATATTTTTTTAATTGATCATGAACATCTATAGAATTGGTTTATCTAATCTTAAGAAGGTAAAAGATTACTTACCATTCTTTAGAATTTTGTAATAATATTTTGATTTTTTAAATTAATTTTTTATCTTTTTAAAATATTAATGATAAAAAAAATAAAAATAAACAATATTTTACTTTAATATTAAAATTTAAATTGATTTAATATGTTTAATTCTTAAAAATAAATAGAAAATTTAATTTTACTTAATTCCATAATTTAATTATTTTTTTTTAACATATATAGCTTATTGACTTTTTCACAATGTCTCATTTAAAATATTAATAATAAATGAGAACACATTATTTTTAACATATATAGTTTATTGACTTTTTCACAATGTCTCATTTAAAATATTAATAATAAATGAGAACACATTATTTTTAACATATATAGCTTATTGACTTTTTCACATTGTCTCATTTAAAATATTAATAATAAATGTGGTATTCTATTTTTTGAAATCACTTTTATAACATAAATATGGGTAAAAATGATATTTTCAAAATATTAATTTATTTTTGTTCTTATTGTAACTTTCAAAATCATATTTTTTAAAATTAAAAATATTTTTAACAAAAATTCAATAATATTGAATTTTAATAATTTACCTACCACCTAGTGCTCTTATGCTTCAATTTTGAGGAGTTTCTGCAAAATTTTAGCATGTGCTGAAATTGCATGCAAATTAAAATTTGATTCTGGATAAAGTCATAATTGTTGTGTATTGGAAGCATAAATTAATTAGATTTAAATGAAACAAAATACAACATAGAGACAATAACAATCACACAAATTGAACACAATGATTTTATGTGGTAAAACTCTATACAGGGAAACATCCACGGGAAAATGAGATTTGGTTTGTTTATCTCTCAAGGGAGATATTACATCAGCCAGACTAGGCTTACACACATTCAATCTCTCTCAAGAAACTTTGCCTCTACAAGCTTACATAGATATATATTAGTTCTCACTCAGTTACATAAAACGGATTACAATTAATGTGCTCATATCCCTATTCTAATTCTAGCTGATTTGATCCAACTAAATACATAATAATAAGGGCAAGAACATATGTCCAATATCTAATACATGTGTAAATTGGTTAGCATGTCTCAACAATCTCCACCTTGACAACAATTTACCTAAATATCATTGTCCAATTTTGTTCATAACATATGCTGCAAGCCAAGAGAAGTCAAGCACCACTGGAACTTCTCTAATAACACTGGTTTCATGAACACGTTTGTACAATTTGCTAGAATATGGATTTTCTCAAGGATCACTCCACCTCCAACATGTCTTCGAAAATAATGCTTTAAGCATATGTTAAGGTAGATCTCCTTCTATCCATAATACTTGCAAAATCTGAATTACAATTATCACATATTAACTCATTGTAACCATTATAGGTGACACTTGTGCCTCTAAAACTTTGAAGCACCCATTTAACTACTCCACCTGAATTTTCCATGTGTCTCATAACATCAATTGAATGCGAAATATCTGGTCTTAACCATTTCATCGGATCCAAAAAACCTCCTATTGTAATGACACATGATATACGATACATAACATTTTCTTCTATATAAACAAGACCTAAACTTGAAGAAAACTTATCATGGAAAGCAATAGGGATATTAAGAAGTTTCACAATGTTCATATTGAACTTCATCGGTATCAATTTCTTTTGTTCTAACCACAACTTACCATGTATTCCGTCTCTGTGCACTTTTGTGCTCGAAATTTGTTTTGTTGCTCCTTGATCCTTCATCTGAAATGTCCTGTCCAACTAAGCCTTTATCTTGCTGATCTCAACCATGCTTCAGCTTGCAATGAGCATATCATCAGTAAATAACATCATGATAGTGAATGTACTATTAACAATATAGTCATGCTTACCCCTTGAAAAATTTTGGCTAACCATGAAGGATTCAAACTCTTGTATAGTTTCATGGGTACCATTAGGCCATACAATGAATTCTCTAACATGCAAACAAATCTACCATTGTAATTTTGAACTAACCTTTATGGTTGTTCCACACACACTATATTTCTATTAATGATGATCTTGTGGGCAGTAGGATCCCACACATTACATCCCTTTTCTCCATCATCATAACTAACAGAGATATAAAAAAAGAAAAAAAATTAGAAACAAAGATCCTAAGTCTGGAAGAAACTTACACTTCCGCAACTCTTTCTTTCTCATATGACCTTTTTGTTTCTGCCATAAAAAATAAGATACATCTGTCACCTTAGATGTGACTTCAGTACTTCCTTCCATATTATAAAGGTTATCAACCTTTGTTGCCTTCATCACTACTAAACTACCTTTCGACACTTTGAATGCTCCACCTTGACCTGCATACTTATATCCACCAGAATCCAAAACTCCTAATGAAATCAAATTTAACTTAAACTCAGGTACATATATAGCATCAATTAGTTCTCTAACAATACCATATATAGCATCCATTATTTCTCACATCTAATGAAATATCTGTTAACTTTGAATGTTTGTACTAGAACTCCTATGTATAAGGTCACTGGCAAGCCTTTAGCCAGATTTTAATATAAAATTCCCCATAACTGTTGTAGTTAAAAAAAAAACAATACCATCGAACATCCTAATTCTAATACCTTCAACCCCAACAGTTTTACAGGGAATATCATTTCCCATAAACACTACACACTCGTCAACAGATTGGTAAGAAATGAACCAGTTTCTATGTGAGCACATGTGGTGGGAGACACCCAAATCTAGCAACCATTCTTCCTGATATTGTAAGCTACTAGAAACGGATAAAAGTTCATCGGTCATACCCAAATTTGTTGCAACCAAATTTTCTTCTTTCATAGAGTTCTCCTCAGATTATTTTCTTTTTCGACAATCTTTCTTGAGATGCCCTGTTTTTCCACAGTACCAGCATTTTACTCTACCCTTTCTTCCCCTTGACTTAGATCGTGAATAAATTCTCTAATTATAATATTTTTCGTTGGGTCGACCTATGACCAACATCACCTATGAAGTTGAGGTTTCTTGACTAGATTTTATCCTCGTCTCCTCAGCCAACAAAGCTCCCACAACATAATCATAATCTAAAACATCTATTGAGCTAAAGTTGATAGAGGTGACTAGATTATCCCAAGACTCGAGCAATGAGCATAATAGTGTCATAGCCTTATCTTCATCTTCGAATTTAACTTCCATACTTGTCAATTGAACTATAAGGGTATCAAAGGTATTTAAATGGTCAACAACTCTCGTACCTTCTTCCATTCACAAACTGTATAATTGCTTCTTTAAGAAAAATTTTCTCGTTGAGGACTTCGTCATATACAAACTTTCCAACTTGCTCCATAAGCCTATTGTTGTATCCTCTCATACAATATTAAACATAACTTCATCTTCCAAACATAGACGAATGGTACTGAGTTCTTTTGCATCCATTTCTTTCCATTCCCCATTCGTAATGCTTGTCAGTTTCTTTGTCCTTCCCACCAACGCTTTTTGCAACCCTTGTTGCATGAGTAGATCCCGCATCTTGATATTCCAGAGCTTAAAGTTGTTTTTTCCATTGAACTTTTCCGCTTCAAACTTCGAGCTATGAACCTTATCCATTAGTACAAATCGTCTACATTGGTACTTGTAAAACTGAAGCTTCTTTTAAAAAATGTGGAGGTATAAACTTTTAATTCAAAGTGAGACTATATAAAATAAGATTCAAAGGCATAAAATATTTAATATATATCTTGAATCCCCCTTTTTCTTTATAAAACAAAAGTCCACTTCATATAATGCATAAAAGCGATTCTTTACATTTTAATAATCCTTTATTAAAACAAGTGTAGCAAGCTGCGATATACTGCCTCTGAAGCTATTAAAAGAATCTCTCAGAATAGTTTACGTTCTTGCAAGAGGATCAATACAAAGAGTAATTGCCTCAATTCCAAACCCATTTTATGAGACTTTAAGTAAATACAAAATTTGATGAATTACTTACTTCTTTATATTATTTATGAGATTGATGTAATTCTGGAAATTACGAAGTTATAAAATTTATGGGCGTTCTACCCTATGTTCACTCAACCCTATGCCTAACATTTGGAACACTAGTTAATAACTAGGTGATGATGGAGACAGGTGTTGAATCTTCGGCCGTATAAACCTCTAAGATATCTGAGGGACGGAAGAAGATATCAACAGGACATGATATTAACTATCCAATTAATTCAAGTGATGATGGAGATGTCGTATAAACCTCGAATATTTCTGCGGGATAGAAGAAGATATCAGCAAGACATGATATTAACTCTCTAATTAATTCAAAGTCTTGAAAGAAGTGAAGGTTACAATAACGATCTCAACTTATTAATCAATGAGTTGTTTGAAAAATAAGATATTTTATATATTAAAAAATAAAATTTCTTGCTTGTTATGTTTAACTTAAGGTTTTTTGCAAAAAATTGTAATTCAAACCAAATTAATATGTCGATCAAAGCCGATCTATCGCTATATACTACCAGAGGTAGTATAATAACATACTCCCATTAACTCTCATGCATGAGAATTCCGTGCATAAAGAGAGCGATCCTCGTATGTTAAGGTCCACATGTCTAGGACGCCCCGCCCCCTTTCAAAATGCACGTCTTTGGGTCAAGGACGCTCCTTTGACCTTGTATAGGGTGTGTCCTTATTTGGACACTCCTTACATCAAAAGATAGGCGCGTCAGTGGATGCTCCTTCCACACTCTATAGGGAGCGTCTGGGTAAGAAAACAAAATGTCCTTTCAAAGAACTTGAACTCTAACATTGGGATTGACTTTCCATACTAAGATCTTCTCATATCGCGTGGCTCACCTACTGCACCTGCTATGATACCACTTGTTTTACAACAAAAGTATAAATTAACCGGATTTAAATGGCACAAGATACAACACAGAGACAACAACAATCACACAAATTGAACACAACGATTTTACGTGGTAAAACCCTATACAAGGAAACATCCACGGGACAATGATATTCATTTTATTTATCATTCAAGAGAGATATTACATCAGCCAAACCAAGCTTACACACACTCAACCTCTTTTAAGAAACTTTGCCTCTACAAGATTACATAGATATATAGGACTTCTCACTCACTTACATAAAATTGATTACAATTAATGTGCTCCTATCCCTATTCTAATTCTCGCTGATTTGATCCAACTAAATACAGAATAATACAGGCCAAAAAATATGCCCAATATCTAATACATGTGTAAATTGGTTTTCATATCTCAACAATAATCTAGTGGAGATCATGTCAAAATCATACTTAATCATTCGTGGAATTTTTTTATAAACTTTATTTTACATACATATCAAGACAGGTTCAATTTCACCTCTTATGTCGTAACCTGCGTTGAGAATATTGAATGCTCATTGACCTTCACAAATAAATAAATTTCTTAAAATTAATTGTGATTGAATTTTTAATTTTTAATTTTTAATTTTTTTTTATAAAGTAACCAAATTTACCCTAAATATAAATATTGATAACATTATAAATGTAAATATTGATAATCTAGATAACTTAAATTTGAGATATCCATAATTATTATAAATAGATAGATATCTCAATTATATATATGCTTGTGTGGGGTCTATCATAGATCTTTATAGAGGGATGGAATTTGAATGGGAAGAGATATATTTATTTTATGTTAGTATCTATGTAGATATATAGTTTTAGATTAATTGTTATATGTATGATTATGGAAAGATATTAAAATTATTTATTTTTTTTACTTTTTTCAATTCAATTTGAATGGAAATTTTTTATTAAAATTATAATTTTGATAAATAATAAAATTATTATTAATGAAATCAACACCTTTTCAAATATTTTGAAAGTTATTAGATTATATAATATATTTATGAAATTGTTATTACTAAAGTCACTTTCAAATATTTTGAAATTCATTGGATTATATAATATATTTATGAAATTATTATTATTGAAATCAACACCCTTTCAAATATCTGGAAATTCATTGATTATATAATACAATTATGGAAATTCATTCGATTATAGAATAAGTTTATGAAATTTTTATTAATGAAGTCAACACTTTTTCAAATATCTTGAAGTCACCACCCTTTCAAATATCTTGAAAGTCATTAGATTATATAATATATTTATGAAACACCCTTTCAAATATCTAGAAGTCACCACCTTTTAAAATATCTTGAAATTCATTCGATTATATAATATATTTATGAAATTATTATTGAAAGTCATTAGATTATATAATAGATTTATGAAATTGTTATTAATAAAGTCAACATCCTTTCCAGGATGGGGTGTCATGTTGCAAAGCAGAGCCACGCAGGACAACGCGAGGATGCACCATTAATACATCTACTAGCGACCATCCCCCTAGCAATTAAACAAGCATGAATCTGTGCAGCAAAATCCAGGAGATGAGCCCCTTCGCGCAAGTGATCGGTACAGTGCACCAGCGCACTTGGAAGCAAGCCTTAATGGCCATGGTGGTCGTTGTTGTCCTCCTCCTTATCACCCACCTTGAAAGCATTGAGCGACATTCACCCATTGCAACATCAAATGCAGAGTTAATTTTAGCAAAGCTGCATTTTGTAGACCCACTGGAGCTTTGGAGCAGAGCCTTCCACCCGCAAGGAACCTTGGTCATCTCCAGGGTATCCATTATGCCCAGAGCACAAGGTAAGTTGCGCAAGGGTGCAGCTTGGTACACAGCCGAATCTCGCCGCTAGAGGCAGAAGAAATTTTAGCAGACGCTAGCCATGGCGTCCTCGTGAAGACGTAGGAAACCATGAATGCCTCCAATGGCGTATGTGGAAGAGATTACTCTGGACGACACCATGCAAAGCTATCCCAAGCTCCCTCTATTCACAGTCCCAAACAATTGGAACCCACCCACTGATTTTGGCACTGATGACAAGCTTTCGCCTTCAGAAAAACTTCTTGGCTTCAGTGCAAATCGCCCGGTGGAGGAATTTACCACCTGCTATGTTGAAGAAGAGACCCCATCCTGTGCAAAAGGAAGCAGAGACTCACCCCTTGGTGCACCTATGGAGGAGGAGACCCAGCTATCCAACCGACCGACACATCATGAATGTACAACACATGCAAGTGAAGGAGAAACATGGCCAATTCCCTCAGCCTCTTTCGATGGCAACTGGCAGGACCAGCACCCCTTCACCAATTTGGGTTACCTAGCTCTAATCTTTGATATGCGGAGCCTATTGGATGACCAAATCTTTCACATCGCTCGAATCAACCATCGACTCAACATGTTTCTCATTTCTCACTCCAGGACTCTTCCTAAGTGGAAATTCCCTGTGTGCGCGCAAGCTTACACGTTTCCAGCAAGATGGTGAAGGCACGCGGACGAGGACGAGCCGACCGGCTAAGAGGTTCAATGTTGTTCTTGGTTAGCAATTTTTTATTTTTTATTTTCTGTTTCCGAACCAGGATTTCGTCCAGTTAGATCTTAGCTATTTTGTAACTAGATTATCAGCATACAGTTTAAACTTAATGGCTATATGTCTTGGTTTCCTTTGGGCATGACTATACTCGAATAGTTTTGTTTGTTGGGGAAAAAATGGCATAGGATGCCCAACTGTCTCAGTTTCCTGTTTACGTGGGACAACTGACATCGTAAATAGTGTCTGTAACTTGGTAATGATAATATAACAGGTTCCATCCTTTTTTACTTAAAAATAAATAAATAAATAAAACAACATCCTTTCTAATATGTGCTATTATATAATATATTTATGAAATTGTTATTAATGAAGTCAACACTGTTATAACCCTAAATTGCACCACACATGCTTACCTGGCATTAGGCCAACTCATATCCCTTCCTTTCCAAGGCCATGCTGAACAAACTCTTGAAAAACCTCTTAAATTAAGTAACCCATGCCCTAACCCATTACTGGGCACATTGGAACGTTGTCAGGCTTGCTACTGCACACGTTATAACACTGGCTGGCCCACTACAGCCCGCATTTACCTAACAAAGCAAAAAAACAGGAAAGTTGTCGATGGGACGAGAAGCTTTGGGTCAGTTAACTGGAACTCCCAGCCATGCATGGTCGAGAGTTCGTCCAAAACCCTAGCTCCTTCTAGCCTATAAAAGAAAGGGTAGAGGTACTATTT
>JASDQU010095786.1:3900-14528 GCA_032191745.1 Picea mariana | reverse complement strand
CAGACCTTCGTTTCATTTATTAATGAGCTTGACATAGAAACAAGAACTATCCTCATAACTAGTTTCATTTTTTAACGAGCTTGAAATCAGAAAACCATGCTCACCACTGGTTTCATTTTTTAATGAGCTTGAAATCAGAAAACCATGCTCAACGCTGGTTTCATTTTTTAACGAGCTTGAAATCATAAAATCATGCTCAAATACCTTTGTTTCATTTTTAACAAGGTTGCCTCAGATATGCAAAAACTATCCTCAGATTCTCTCTTCTTGATCATGGATTCCAAGAGGACAATGCTCTAGAATGACACCATCTCAAGGGACAAAACTCAGTCATGGCTTCCAAGAGGTCTTCACTGGAAGGAAGAAACACACTCTAGAAGGACACAATGTTGAGGGTCGCAACGGGAGTAAAGAGATCAGGCTCTAACAACCCTATCGATAAGATCACCATGTCAACTATTGGATCTAAGTCATCAGAAGTTGAAGCCATGGGTGACAACACCACATAATTTACCTGTGGTTGGGGCAATATTGTCTGCATATAAGAACCATTTAGGGAGGAAATCCAATCGGGGTCAATGAATCAAAGTTGATCAACAGTCACAACTCTTCCATCATGAGGGAAAGATATCACACAAAAAATAGTATACACAATAGCTTTCATGGCATAGACATAATATTGCCTAAGGAGTAAAGAGAAATCCAAGGGGTCTTGGACTACCATGACATCAGTAAATACAATTTTCCCTCCCAAAGTTACAGGAAACTGAGGAAGGGTTCCTAAAGGTTGACTAGTTCTTCTGTTAAAAGCTAACAGATTTTGCGTAACCAACACAAGATGAGGAAAACCCAAAGCTTGCCAAGCAAAAGAGGACAAAATAATAACATATGCACCTTCATCTATCAATGTATGAGGAATGTCTCGACCAAAAACCTGTACTGTAATTTGGAAAGGAATATGAGAGGGAAGATGAGGTCCAGTTAGCACACCCCAATCAAAATGGATGGCCTCATTACTTGGAGGGGGTTCCACGAGAGAAGGAGGAATACCCATCGGCATGCTAGATTTTGTATCAATGAGAAAAACATGGGCATGACCGATGACGAGATCGGATTGACCACTTGGGTTGCATTCTCCAAGGGGAGAATGGGATTGACACTTGGAAAAGGATCGATCGCTTGGGTTTCACTCTCTAACAAGAGAGTGGGATCAATCGAGGATGGGATTGAATCGACCACTTGGTCTACTGGTTCAACCAAGGATGTGACTAGATTGACCACTTGATCAACCAGACTGACCGATGGGGGAACTTGATTGATCATTCCATCAACTACAAGTGGGTTGAGAGAAATCTTGCGATAAGCAGTTGGAAGTTGAGGCTGTGAAACAATCATGTCTTACAGTAATTTTAAGGATTCTTCCATATGAGGGCAAAGATGAGTTAGACAATGCCCTTTGCATAACATACATGAGAACTTAGCTCTATTTTTCTTCTTCCCAACTATATCGTGACTAGTCGACGGGAATTCATTAGCATGTTGTTCAGAGGCTAACGACATGGGTTGGCAAGGATGTGTAGACCATGCTTCTATAACCTTGGATAGACCAGGGCAATCCTTAATAAGATGTCTACCCTTACAAAGCCTGCAAGGGTACTTGAGCTTACAGGTTGTTTGGGTGATCTTTACATCATCAACACTCCCAGTATGATCAACAACAACTGGTTGTTTTCCAACATGTTTAACAGTGGTTGGAGGTTTTGACCCTTGTTTATCTTTCTTCTTCTTATTCTTCCTTTTCTTCTTCTTCTTATCCACCGAGTTACTAGCTTTAGAGCTTTCACTTGGTGAAGAATATGAAATGGAAGAAGACCTTGCAAGTGAAGAAGGTGAAGGATGAACATGAGGTTGATGTTCTGGGGGGGAAATGCTTACAACCAAAGCACTAACTTCATTTGGGATTACCCGAGTGGAAAAACACCATACCGGTAATCCAATTTTGAGACCTGGAAGGCTCAAAGTAGTGATGTGAGGAGGACCAATGTTTCCATAAGAAGGAAAAGAAAAAGGTTCCCCTAGAAAAGGGGTTCCCTCATTGGTCATTTCAGGAACTGATGCCATTAAAAAAACATCCAATCTAGAGTCCACTAGGAAAAACAAACAACACACGCTAAAACTCTAGTAAGAAAGCAAGAAAACAAAACCTTCTCACAATGAACACACTAGTTGGTGATGAAATCCAATGTCACGGGAACAAAGTAAGAAGGGGCTGAGATAGAGAGCGTGGAAAAGTTACGTTGACGACCTACTTAACAGACTTACACCTTGGTGCAAGATCCCACACATAATCTTGGGTATACCCTCCAAGGAGCCTGAATGAGTTTGGCCAATGTCAATTCTAGGTACTGTGAAGACTTGCCCCTCCACAGTCACCTTGTGTAAATACCCTAAAGAGATAGGCCACTAAGGTTACCAATCACTCATCATTGTGGGTATACCTTCAAGCGATCCCCATAATACACACAATCTCTACACCAAGACCGACAAAGCAGGGTGAGTAACTATGCCAGTCTCAATGTGACCTCATGATTGACCCTTGTGTTAGAAGGGATTCCCATGAAAAAATGTAATAAATGGATTTCATCGCTCCCTAACGCAAGATTCTATGTTTTTTTGCAACGTTGGAAAGTTATATTTCACACCTATTCCAAATCCCTACAGCTAATCTAATGTAGGTTTGCTACCAGAAAATATAAAAATGTCTAATCAATTTTTTTAGGCACTTTATTTTATGGTTGTTGTTACTCAAGAGGAAAATGACATGGACAATATGGTGTTTTGACCGACTCAAATGTAATGCAAAGAGATGAAGATGCAATCTTTTCATTTCGATGAAAGCTATGCTACGAGAAGGAGAAAACATTTATCATTCCCATGAACACAATGTCCCAAAATATATTAAACTCATCAATATCAAGATTCTCAAGAAATGAGAAGAATATACTGTACACCAATGCACGATTCATGGCCCCACCAAAAAATGCAAGGAATCATGCAATTTCTCTACTTCAAATGAAAGGATGCCCCCAATCTAATATAAAGCAAGAAATTAAATCTTTTTGTTTCAAAAATTTCACTAAAAGCAATAATAAACTTTCTTAAAACAAAGAAACCCAAACTAAAATTTTTCTTTTAAATTGAACTATTCAGAAGAAATCTGATCTTTCCCTAAACAATTCTAAATAAAACACACGCTTTGTAATTGAAAGACACTCAAAGCAAGAGACTAATCCTTCAAAACCAAACAAGGTAAAGATGGCTAAAAGAAACTCAAAGAATGTCAAGAAGACTGTAAACATATCAATATAGGCTCCAAAAGTTCAATCCAGCTGATCAAAGAAAAACTGGGCATCAAAAGATAACAAGACCCAATCCAAAAATTTTTACAAACAAATTCGCAAGCCAACAGTGTATTACAGTGCAAAAATCAACAGTTTTCGCAGGCTAGCAATGGGTAGGGTGCGAAAATGTCGCACTGGTTTAAACAATGAGGTGAAAAAATCAAATTTTTTCGCAGGCTGTATACAGGTGAAGTGCGGGAATGTCTGTAATCGAAAGGAATTTGGAAAAAGGACAAAGAGTCTAAGTGAACTTTCAGATCTAGAGAGTCTGGATGGATCTCCCAGAGACTCAGAGACCAGAAATCAAGAAATCAAAGCAAGGGATCTAACTAGACTAACTAGGAAACAATCCGTTCCCCAATACAGTTGTCAATTTTGTTATTGGATAAATCAATAGGTGCAGACACTAACTGATCTCCCTAGATCCACCTATATCTAGAACAAAACACACCAAAACATGACACTTTCCTTAAGTTTTAAATATTGAATTTACTAACTAAATATGGATAGGTGACATACCGTTTAAACATCGCTTCCTCTTTCTATCGCCATCCTAGATCCGTTCCAACACTTATACAATGATGATCCTACAAAAGAATGCAACCAACCAAAGTGATAGTAATAGCATAAACTCAATATAAACTTATGTATGTGATCAAGGAATCATACAATAAAACACAACAAGCTTTATAGGAAAGAATTATATTATTGTATCATATTAAATGTGAAAGAGAGATTACAACCGTGGCCTTGATGTCGTAAGGTCCCTTCCAACTGTCTTTATTCCCCACACACTTTCACGCCAAGAATTCTAAGAGCATCGATATGATAATATTAACAATCTATCTTGACAAAGTGGCTCATCTAGCCAAGCTAACAATCTCCAAAGCTCAATCCAATCCAGGCTAATCCAAAAAGCTAACTTTCTCCATGAGATCTCCTCTCCTTTTATAAGTTGAAGAGGATATGGTTAGGAGGTTAGGATGATCCCACTAAATCATGAAAGTGATTAATATCTAAACCATTTGGATGCCACCTCACCATGGAAGTTTCTCCTTCTAGAAGCATCGAGAAGATGCTCATTTTTCCCACGTATGAGAATTTTCGCACCCTACCTATATAGAAACTTGCGAACACTTTGCGACCTAGCTATGGTGCGGCCTGTGAAAATCAGACATTTTTTCACCCTGGCTATATAGCAACCTACGAACATCCTCTTTAATAGGGTTTTTACAAAGGAGAATGCAACTTCTTTTCTCAGGAAAAGTTATTCTCCCTTCTTTATTCAGGAACTCAGGCCACTGACCCCTCTGAAGGTAACATATAGGTTTACATCATTAACGGTCATAAGGATGACGAAAATCATGTGTAACACCTATGAGGTCATGAGTGAGGAGAAATTTATGTCGCATCAGTCTATTCATGGGAGGGATCGACCTAGGGACAAGTCATGAAGGGAGCCAAAAATTAATTCATGAGCTAAAATGGTTCTAAGACCAAAAATCAATTTGAGGATCAAACTAGAGCTATGACTCAAAAATTTAATCATCTAAGGGGTTCTACCAAACATATAATTTAAAGGGATAAAACTTAAAAAAAAATTAAAATCTAACGCTTAAAAAGGGATAAAAACAAACTAAAGACCCAAGGCAATTTAGTGTGATAACAGAAGGAACTTCCATTTTCAATAAACAAGGAGTTGAACAAAAGTTTTTTCCACCTTCAATCATTATCAAGTAGTGGTGATTGGAGACACCTCTAGAATTTTGCAAGTTGAATCTATTGTATATCATTCTCTGCTCGTGTCATGTTTAATGGGTGTTACAAAGGGTCTTAGATGATTTCTTTGTCATGAGTCGTACAACCCAAAACTTATCTATGTTGGATGTGAACACTACAAAGAATGGTTTCATGGAATTAATCGGGAGAATGTTGTTCAATTTTGTGAATTCAAGTGCCACAAATGTTGAAAGAAGAGTGGACCAGTGTGTCCACATGCTGGAAATTATTCTTTTGTCAAGAGAAAAAAAAAATTCACTCAAAAGATCCCAAATGAATATTCATAGGGATTATTATGATAATTTCAATTAAGTAGACAGTAAGCCTTTGGATGTAATACACAATAATCCTAGACATGCTTTAGATGAACTTTGGACAATATCAAATGGTACATTATCAGTTTTAGATCACAAGATTGCAGTGGGAGTTAGATTGCATACAAGGAGTTTAATGGTTTCTGATGCTATTGAAGGGTATTTTACAATAATTGAGAATGTTCTTCACTTACCATATGAAGTGGGAATGTCGTAACATGTTTCAAAGATCTCATGGGCAATCAAAATACAATCATATGCAGAAATTGTCCAAGTAAAATATCAGTAAGATGAAATTTAGATCCAAATTTATATGGATCATGTTAAGTATTTCCAAGGATTGTATCAATGTTTACAGTTGAATATATTTCTCACCATCCAAGCATCAATTCAAATATGTCCAAGTAGTCAAAATGACAAGTGGCACATAAACCAACGGTTGCAAGATTTTAGGGACCATATATAGGCATTTAAATCACACTTGATCATTTTAGGGACCATATCTAGGCATTTAAATCACAGTTGAGCATTTTCATGAGAGAAACCAATGATCCATATTTATGAGAGGAACGAAATGAAACCAAAGATTTATGAAATTAACACAGAGGCACAGTGAAAAATAATAGAGATAAAGTAGAACTTGACTTCTATTAAATAAAAATATGCTGAAAACTGTAAAATGCAAACTGAAAACCAGCTTGCTAGAATGGTGGCAGTTCATCTCTGAGAAGAGATGTGAAAGTTATGCTCATTTGAAAGTAGATGTTTAAAATGAGTCTCTAAAGGAATTTTTACAATAAATATTAATTCCAAAACCCTAGACATCCAAAAACCTAACCCTAGGAGATGAAGCGCCAAAAGTCATGTGGGCCCCGTTGGGGTAAGTTAGTACATTAACTTTATGGGGTTGTAACTTTTGCATACGATCTTTGTTTAGGGCGAATGGTAGCTCGTTGGAAAGGTATTGAAGAGGAGATTAATATAGGGGGCTCAATAAAATCCATCAATTATCATTAGGGTTCTTTATATTGAAAAAATGCCGTTTAGGCCCTCAAAATGGCCCCATAAGTTTGGGAACCGAAAAACTGCTATAAATAGTAAGTTGCCAAGAAATTGTTTTGAACCAGTTGGATAAGGTGGGTGGACACCAAGATCCTCCTAGATAAATCCTCCTCACTTAGGAATAAATTGTCTCCATTTCATTGAGTTCCCCCATCAGATGAGGAAATTTCTGTTGAATTTGGCCCGAGGTGAGCCACTTTCCTTGGTGCAGGAGCTTCCCTACTTTGACAACTCGATAAAGTTGGATCCTTTGCTAGTGAGTGCCCTTGACTTGTGTGTCCATGATATTATAAATGGGTTCTTATTCCATGTAGTCAGGGTGGATCTCAATTGGTGCCAACTGTTCTGCTATCTTCGAGGTGTTCAATAATAGTGGAAAATAAGGTCGAAGGAGATCCACATTGAACACTAGGTGCAAGCCAAGGAAGGGGGGAAGGTTGATCTCAAAATAATTATCACCCACAGTCTTGGTGATGGTGTAAGGTCCATAAAAGAGTGGATGCAACTTTTGGTGAGGCCTGGTAAGGCGTTCTTTCTGCAAGCGCAACCAAACTTTTTCTCCCACCTGAAACTGGTGTGGCACCCAATTTTTATCATTGCACTCCTTGTACTTGGAATTAGACTTCTGTAAAATATCATGAACCTGCTAGCGAATGTCTTGGATCCACTCAATGAACTGGATGGATTTGTTATCTCTAGTTGGATCCTACAACAAGTCTGTCTGGGTGGTCGTAAGGGATAGTGAAACATCCATGGGACCCAATGGTTGAAATCCCAACTCCACCTCCGATTGAGCTATGTATGGATCTGTTGTAGCTGTGTTGAACATAGGGAAGACTCTCATCCCAAGTGGAGGGTTGCTTGGAATTGTACATGCACAATATGTGCATGATCATCTAGTTGACAACCTCAATTTGGCCATTCGTTTGAGGGTGGAAGGAATTGGACTTAGTGAGCTTGGTGTCCAGCAGTGACATGAGGCTCGACCAGAATGTGCCGATAAATTGGCTATCCTGATATGATATAATGGTTTGTGGGATACCAAAGTGTACCCACACTTTTTCAAATAATATCTTGGTAGTGGACTATGTTGTGATGCTCTTCTTGCAGGCGGCTAGAATCACCATCTTGGAAAAGCGATCAACAACCACAAAAACATAGTCATTTCTCTCCTTAGTGGAGGGAAGGCCTGACATGTAGTCCATTGAAATGGATTCCTAGGGACTGTCCGGAGTAGGAAGAGGAGTGTACAGTATTTGTTTCTTAGTGTTCGTTTTTGCAATAGCACATGCAATGTATGACTATATATACTTTCTAACGTCTTGTCAAAGTTTTGACCAATAGAAATGTCATTGCAGCACTCCCACTATCTTTTCCAACCTGAAGTGTCCTGCCACTCGAGTGTAGTGGGATTCCCATATTAGATTTGGATGATCACTTGATGGAATGCATAGATGTCCCATATGGCACAACAACCCATTGTGAAGATGGAAATTAGTGATAGTGCCCAACATTTGGTACGTGTTGGTGAATTCAGGATATGTCTCATAGAGGTGGGGTCATCTAGAGGTCTCGTGGCCATAAGATTCTAGCATTGTGGTGAGTTTCGTGATTGGAGGTTGGTTGAGGCAATCAGTGAATCTGTTGGTAATTCTTGTTTTATACTTGATGTTGAGGTCAAATTACTGCAAATATGTGGACCACTTATGATGGCGGTCATTATGCAATTTTCCTTGTGTCTGCATGAACTGCAATGGCTTATGATAAATGTGGATGATTTCCTCCTTTACAAGAATGTAATGCCTCCATTGGCAGTGTTGTAATATAGGTATGCACCCTTGCCCCTCCTCTCTCATTTCCCTATGCCTTTGTCAAATTTTTCCTCTTCTGGTTGATAAAATCAGTTTCCCATCTGTTCAATGACTTGGTTTTCCTTATTGTCTTGCTTGACTGATTCTTTTCACAAAGTTTTTATTTTTTTCTTGAAGGATAAACACATATCGTGATTCGGTTCAAATTACTTTTCATCTTGTTTTCCATTTGTTGAGATTACAGTAGGTCGATCAAGTATGTTGTATGCACAAGGAACAACCATGAGAAAAAATACAACATTCAGAGAAGTCCATTTCGGTCTTGAAATATAAGCAAACAACATGTTAACTTTCAATGGTGAATATCCAATAGGGCACTCTGATCGACGGTTTTTTTTCATTCAGGGTTTTCAACAAATGCGAGGTTTAACGACGAGCACAGTGTCGAAGTTCCGGAGCCCCGAAGTGGACCCTCACTGCCACGTCACTTCGGGCCTGTACTACTCTGGGTGATTTAGATGCAATGCAAACCCAGTTCTTTGGAGCTTCAGAGTGCCAAAGTGTTGAAGCACGTGACACTCATCTGTCAGGACTTGTGGCGCTCATCTGTGGAGACACGTGGCTTCCATATGGCCCTAACATGTGGCACTCATTTCTGGTCATTTGGGTCCCATCATCTGTTCATTTTTGAGTGACACATGTCACTTGCATTATGTGACACATTAACAATTGTGACATCATATGACATCAAACCACCACTTCACTTTACAACAATGTAACTCTGGGAGTTTTCCATCCAGAGAAAGCATAGTTCTTCGAAGCTCGGAGCCCTGAAGCCCCAAAATATTTAAATTATAAAAACAACTTAATTTGGGATTAATTAGTGATAATCACATGATAATCACTTCACGATTTCATCACTCCAGGAGTTATATACACTTTTCATTCAAAATCTCTCGAAATCCAAAGTGCGAAAGTGATGAGAGACTGCCACATCACTCTGGGAGAAAGTCACTTCAAGAGATATTCATGATTCGCGTTCAAAAATATCTCGAGCTCTAAGAAATTTATGCCATCGCTAAATATGTCTAGGGGAGTTCTAATATGGCCGACGAACAAAACTTTAGCAGGGTCACCAAGATCGCAGATCAAAAACTAATCGATGACTCACATTCATTGTAGAAATTAAAGGCGTCCAAACATTAATCTTCCAGAGCGGTCCTGCAATTGAAACCATGGTATAGCTTGAGAGGCATGTGGTAGTTGGTGGTGGATTTCGGGAGTCAGAGTGGTGTGGATCCAAACTTCCCTTGATAACTTCTACAATTGTGTGCTTATATCACTTCTAGGTTCCAATCCGAGAGCAGCGTGTGGCAACAAAATTGGGTGTTAAGCCAAATCATCAAAGGAAAGTCATAAGGCGAAGCATAACACTAGCAGACCGTGACCAATCCATCATAGAGAAAACAGGAAGAAGGGTCGCTTACGATCGAGAAAGCGCATCTCGTTGATAGTCAATAGGTACAGAAAAAAAGTTTCTGAATCCAGACTCCGCAACACCATAATCAAGAACTTGAGAAATTATAATCCAGATTGCAGAAGGAATGTTGAATAAGATGCCAAAACAACCAGTTATCGTCCAGTGGCCTCAAAAAATTCACATGCATGCCAATCCTTAATGTAGAACTTAGTTTTTACTCTCCTAGTATTTTTCTGCCAATCCTAGTTCATTCTGTTGGGGTCCTATAATTATAGGCAACTCGATTCTTCGACTATTGATTTGGCGTTTCTCTCGTGATGATGAAATTCTGGCTCGGTTGATCCCATTTTCTTCCCTCCATTCTTTTCTCTTGATCCCCCATCACCCTGCTACATCCTTCATCCATGCTGCGCCCTCACTCCCTTGTCTTGTTTTCCCCATTGACTACCTCTCGCCCGTCACCCATCCATGAATAATCAGACTTAGGATGAACAAAAATAACAATAAACTTAGTTAGATTAAGTAAGTAATGTTAGTATACTTAGGATAGATTAAACTAATTAATAAATAACTAGTTAATAATTAATTAATTATTAATTAAGTTAAAAATCTAGGTTAGTAACTAATTAGTATTTAGATTAATTAACACAAATTAATAAAATAAAGTACAAAAACAATATAAAACATTAAAAATAAAATTAAAAAGGATTAAAAATAAAATAATATTAAATAAAAACATTTAAACAAAATACAATAAATAAATATTAAAACATTAAATAAT
>JASDQU010095784.1:6616-20587 GCA_032191745.1 Picea mariana | reverse complement strand
AGTGCAGAGACACTTTTCATCTCAGCCCTCTTCCTTGTTTATATATACTTCAAAATGGTGTGAGAGTGATAACGTATTGTGTCCTTTCGTTTTGACCATCGCAACTCATCATTTAAGTTAATCATAATTACTTCTTGTTATTTTCACTGTGATGGCTTTTCGTAAATTGATCACTTTCATGGATCAACTTAATCCTTTAACTCGATCCCAAATCTCTATTATATTCACAGAGACCAAATTCTACGGAGGCGCTTCATTCAAACCATAACATATGACCGTGTGTTACTAAACCATGGGTTTTACCAACAATAGCGACATATAATAAAATATTTATAGCATATGACCAACGGCGGTGACCGTATGCTAAGCCTAAACGAGTGCTTGAGCACTTTCACAAATCAACGGTCACAATTCGATCTTCTAATGAGATGGATGGCTGACGAGATTTTAGTACTTCTACCTTCGAGTCTTCGTGTCTTGCAACATTACAAAACTTCTGATTACGATATCATTGATACAATCAGATGGTTCACGTTTATATTTGCGGAGATAGATCAACAGTCAGCTTTAATCTTACACTCATCCTTTTACTGCTAAATCTGACGACCAAGACTTAATCATTCATCGATATGGACAGCCACCATTTATTCTGGATCTCCAGACTGCTTACGTCACTTGATGATGTGTCACGAGTCGAGTAGTTGCCACATGTCACTCTGATTCGTGATTTTCACATACCTAAAATGTTGAATCAACTTGACACTTGTCATTGTCTGATTGTTCCATGTCTCCTTGCTGACGAAGTCTACTGACGTGGTATGCCACATGTCCTTCTCGAATCAACGGTCCTCATTCTCCCTTTGATCGACGACTGTGATCAAATAGCGAGTTCGCATTTCACGAATTCTCACGAATGGCTCTTTGAATTATTCACTCTTCGATTTAGCAAAACAATGACCCTCCACCATGTGCCCTCCTTGAAAATGAATGGTCTCAATGATTTCGAAATGATCAACGATTATGATCATGTCGCGACCTCGTGTGTCGGGTGTTTGAACGTGAGCCAACCCTGACTCCTCCAACTCCCAATATCTGATATTCTAGATCAATGGTCCACAACCCTCTGTGATCCAATGGTTGTGACCATGTCACAACATTGCACCTCATGAGTTCTAGCAACTCAGCCTTTGACTTCTCCAGTTTTCCAGTCAGCAAAATTCCAATTGCTTTCCACGTGTCCTCTAGCTCCAACGGCCAGGATCATTTCGCAACCTCGCATATCGCGAGTTCCCACAACACTCACGTTTGAATTTTCCATTTCGTGAGTCAGCAAAATGTTGATCTCCCGCCATGTGTCATCTGGATCAAACAACCTAGATTTGATTTGGACAATATAATGCTTGAGATCTTTTTTGGACGATCTGATGACTGTGATTTGCATCAGGTGATCTGACGGTCGAGATCTATTTTGCGATGTAGCTCTTATAGCTTTATCTTTTCCTTCCATTTAACATGATCCAACGGTTCAGATCTTATCATGAGTTCCTACATCTCTACCTTTGACTTCCCTGGCTCGCAAGTTAGCGAAATGCTAATCGCTCGCCATGTGTCCTCTAGATCCAATGGCTTAGATCATTTCGTGACTTTGGAGTGTTGACTGAATCCTGGGCTTATCCTCCTTGCAGCTCCACTGGATCTAACGGTTGTTGGTCCTTCGCGCTTTGATCCGACAACCATGATCCTCCAACAATCCTCAAGCTCATGGTCACCCATATGATCATCATCCGTTGTATGAGATAATCAACACCGTCAATTTCCTTGATCGAAAGATTACTGACACTTCTCACATTTTCCTGTGCAATGGTCGAATTCTCAATATTTCCATAGATCCCGACTATACATCTACAATGTGCTTCTTCATTCACTAACTCTCCTGAGCTTTGATCATAGGAACTTGTTGATCCTATCATGATCAACAATAATCATGAATTTCTTCATATTGTTCACTTCTTCATGTTCGCTCCTCCTCCTGAGCTTGTGTTATCGATCTCTGCACACTCTTTGACATCAATGACAATCTCATCTGTGATAATTCATCATTAACAGATCATCACATCGACTATTGAAATCAATGACAATATTTCCAACAATAACAACTCTGTAATCACCCATGACCTGAAGATGATGTAAAGACAGATAATTTGTCAACATAACAGTGGCCCAAGCACCCATAAGTTATGTTCTTATGTTTGTGCCTCTACCACAGTTGTATATCCATATGATGACTATTAAATCTTGTGTTTTAATTACTCCTCCAGCTCCACACAAAGTGCCATCAAGTTGTGATACCCCATCGAACCAAGCAAAGGTTGTATTATTTTGCTACGGAATCAAAATATCTCTCGGGGGTCTATCGTTGAAAGGAGCGAAGACTCTTTTTTGTAGAGTCAAAATTACTAGAAGCAAGCATTACCATCTTGGGTTGGCTCAACGCCCATGCCTTTATATAAAATGTTTAAAAACTACGTTTGTGATTACAACAATTTATATAAAGTATTTTTCACATTAATTTTATTAATCTTAAGGAACGCCAAAAATCTACAAGTGCATAAAAAAAAAAAATTATCTTTAATTATGAAATGGGGCACAACTTTATAGCCAAATGTATTCCACATTAATTTATTATTTTTATAAATATAAATTGCATTATGTAACATATATTTTAAGTTTTACAATTCATTCAAAATATTTAATGTTGGAATCGTTTGGATATTAATGTTGGAATGGGAAAAACTAGAGATACATTTTTGGTTTTTGGTTTTTCTAAGGATTTAAATAAGAGCTAAAACTATGATAGAAATTCAATTCATTTAACTTTTATTAAACATTACTGGTATGAATAATTTCAATGTCCTTATTAGTCCCTATCGTAGGCATAGAGGGACTATAGCGATTGATAAATTGTTGACTTCATATTAGTTTGTCCTTTGACCACAAATATTTGCATAATATCTATTGTTGGAGCTAGGGAACTAAAAACATTGATTTTTATATAATAAAAAGTACCGCATATGTAATGATCTGATTGGATAACAGATTGGAGGTCTTATTGTTGGCTTCACTATCCCCAATGTTTTATATGTGAGCATATCCAAACTTTTTGATCGTCTACAGTCTTTTTGAATCATATATTTTTCTTATGAATTGCTTGAAGGTGGATTAATGCTAGTATTAGTTCGAATGTTTGTCTTAGCATTTTCTGCTAGCTAAATTTATCCCAATGTTTGGTATGCTAGCATATCCAAAGTTTGTCCTTTGAATACATTTTCTACTATTCGAACTATTGTTACTAATTTTATTTTATAATAAATTGTAATAATTTTTTTTTGGTACGTCAAAGACCTGCCACACTGCACTTTTTCTTAAATGTTTACAGAGAATTTCTAACAGACTTAAATGTTTACCTAACAAGCTTCGCAGCGTTAAATGTTTACTTAGTAGGCTTGTTACAATACATTTTCTTCCGTTTTTTTTTATATTCAATGTTCTCTGCACTCAATTTGGGCAATATTGTACTTCCACGGCATTGTTGGTTCACTGGTTCATGCTTGCTTCTTTCATCTCTAGTCATTTCTTATTTGCCTGTTGTTGTTGTTCTTGTTTTCCTGTTCGTCTTGTTGTAGTTTTCACGTTTGGGGTTTTGCAACTGTGATTGGAACTGCGAAATTCCTATTCGACTCGTTGGTGCTTTCTTCTTTGTTCGCTAGATGTTGCTTATTGTTGTTTGATTTGACTTTGCAGGGTTCGGGTTTGCGACTATAGTTGGGCCTTTTGGTGCTTCTTAACTGGGTTGTTATTTGTTACTTGCTCTTGTTTGCCTAAGCTTTGCAATGTTGGGGTGTTGCATCTGTAGTTGGGTCTGTTGTTACATTGTTTTGCAGTTGGTTCCCCATAAAATACTATTAAGATAAAATAACATACAAAATTTTTCATTCGAGGTAAATTGCATCTCTTACAGCTTCAACCAAACTTTGTCGGGCTCCAACTATATTTCATAGCTGGCGATGCTTTTCCATTTTTTATGTCTTACTATGGTTTCATAGTTATGAGAGTAAGTGTTGTTGTCTGAGCGATATAGTTATTCTCTCACTTTTTATTTTCCTCCTGTAAACTTTCTCGTTTTTCACCTTTGGTTCTTCCGCTCTATTATGTGTTTCTGGTTCTATACTTTCTCGTTTTTTTGTGCTCGCAGGTTATCGGTGTGGCGAACAGACAAATCGTTATCTCCATCTATATCTTCACATCACGATTTTGACCGATCGTTGTTCAGTTTCATACTTAGCCAATTTTATGAACGCGGCTTCGCGGATAGGTGCTATGGAACTATGGTAACTCATGTTCGATGTATACATATTGCACACAGAACTTTTGTTCTCTACAAATCGACCCACACTCCTTGAAATCGCAAACCTGTATCTGCCTATGATGAGTTTGTCTATCCGACCTTCCTTTCCATACTTAGGCAAGTTTTCAAAGTTTTGTGGGTTCACGCGTTCCCGGGTTTAGGAAAGTTTAAAAGCATTTATCGCTCACCTCCATCCCTGCTACCTTCTTCCCTTCCCAATGGACATTAATTATGATTTCAAAAGTGACAATCAACTAGACAGGTTCGAAAATATTGTCTTTAATAAGCGAAAAGCTCGAGGACATCTCCCATTAAAATGCATAGACAGATGAATATTATGTGATCTGGTAAAAAAATTTGCCTGCATTTTGAATTTGCAAAAAAACAAATATTGGCTCTTTTATTTTTTTAAAGGCTTCATCATAGTAACAGTGCAACATTGTACTACCTCGCTGCCATCAACGAACATGTCATCCACAGAGGCCTTGATGTCATGTCCCTCCTTTATACTATACATATGTTAGATGTTATCAGATTTGAGAATCTGCTCGGATATGGGAATGTTAATACGTGTTATTAGTAACTATTCAGCGCACATATTCAAAAATATTGGCATTAATTAGAGAAAATATTGAGAGCATATGTCAATAAGACGAATTAAACCAAAATCTACGGAAGATCATAATATCTTCCTCCAACGTTGCTTTTAAATACTTATTGTCATTTCTCTCTATCATCAAAGAGTTGGGCTTTAGGGTGCCTTCATTCTAATGTTCTTGGTCATGGACATGTAAGACAACTTAGAGATCCCATTTAGGCCCAAATGAAAGAAGAGAGACTAGTTTTATGTGACGTGAGATATGAGAAAAAAAAAACTCTCTTATCCAACAGAAACTCAGATAGGGGAAAAAAGAAACAAGTATCTTATGGTTGGTGTTCTCCCTGTATTAGATACTTTGGTTGGTTGAAAAGCCTGCCTGGAGATTTGTTTGTTGATATTCTTCGTTTTGTTACTGGTAGTTGGAAGGGATTTTCAGGTCATGTGCAAAATATTGCCTCGTTGAACTATACAGTTTCTTCCAAACAACACAAATTTGGCAAGTGTATCAAATTCTGCAGAGCACACAAGAATTTGTCTTCATCAAGGGTGTCGCACTTACTGTGGCTTGCAAAATGGTCTATGATATTCGAAAATGATGTGAAATATTATTCCATTCACAAATGTACCCAGAAGCGGGTAAGAGAAATTGTATGGGCGGATAAAACAGCATGCTAAAATTATAGAAGTTTCTATTTCAAAGTTTGTTGAGCTACTTCAGGGTGTGGTAACGGACTTGACGGAAAGCCATGTTCTTTGTCAAAGTTTGTTCATTCTCCTCTAGATGTAGTTACAGACTCCAGATACAATCAGCTGCCTATCGCTACTACACATTTTTTATTTTACTATTCCTACTCATATAACTGGATTATGGACTTTGCAACATTTTTCTGAGGATTACTTTATATTACCACCTTTTGCAAGAGTTTTCACGTGTTCAGGTAATGATTTGATTTCTGAAAATCACCTTTTACTACCTCCTTCATGTAATCATCTTATTTCATTATTTAGAAGGGACCTTAATGTCGTGGTGTGTTTCCAGATCTGTTTCAACCTAATGTCAATCTTCCTATTGTTTCCCTTGCGTTGGATGGGGAAAATGCATTTCTTTTGTTGCAGTTTATGCGATATTTGATAAAAATAAAAATAAAATGTTCAAACCTTACAATTTATTTTTATTTTTTAATTTAGAACAATGTATTTTTTTGAAAAAACGTCGGTTCGAAAAGTTTTAGGCGTTGTTTGTGGTTCATGTGCTTCAAGGATGTTACGTAATCACAAAATTACTATTGTTTGTGCCAATGCAATTGAGTCGTCATCCACTATGGAAATTTCATTAACACTGCAATGTGAGATAATAATGTCTGCCATGTGCCTAATGTCAAGGTCATTATCACACAGGACACCCAAGCGTCCAAAGATTTATGGACTCAAACCAAAATTGTAGATTTCGTGAGAAAGAAACACTAAAGTTGATGTTCTTTGCAGGTCTGACAATCCTGCAGTTTAATTACTTTGACAATGACAGCCCTGCTTGTTCACCGCATTATCGCAATGCAGTCAGTAGCATTGTTCCTATTTCCACTGCCAATGTCAATGTCTGAGGCCGAAGCTATCTGGAGCCTGGGGTCATCTCTTATGTGGATGCCTGAAGGTGATTGTATGTTGAGTCTCTTGCTGCATCCAGAGGTCGCTCAACACTATTTAACATAGAAACTGGTTGTTTGTCAATTTTGTTACAACTTTGGCATAAAACGTTCTGTAATTTCAGAATATTGATTCAAACGCCCATACATTTTCTCATGTTGGTTGGTATCCAATTTTATAATTTCCTACTGAGTGTATTCGAGCATGGAGTTATACTTGGCATCACCTCCGAACATTCCAAACCTTTTTGTGGGCCGCCATTTCTGCCACCCCTATGACGAAAGATATATTCTGATGTGATCTACAACATTTGATACACTTGCCAGACCTGTGCTGCCAAAAGAAGTCATGTACTTCAATAGAAGAACATTTTGCAGTTGGCTTTGACATTCCTTCCAATTTACTGTAATAAAACAAAGAATTTCAACATACAAATATTCAAGCATGATTTTCAACCAAACATATGATCGAATACAGGGAGAATAGCAGTCACAACATACTTGAATTTGTTTTATGTCTTGAATTTTGTTTCCTAACAGGATTTGTTTCCCCCATAACTAACGTCACATAAAAAGACTCCCTCGACTTTGAATTGGGCCTAAATAGCATTTCTAAGTTGTCTCGGATGTCAATGGTCAATAACATTACAAGGAAGGCACCTTAAACCCCAAGTTTTTGACGACAGAGGGACATTAATACTTAACAAATAATGGAATTTTGAATAACCAACCAATGCAAGCAGGCCATATCTAGAAGAGACAAGTTATTCAAAAAACTGGGATAGATCTAGTTGGCATCACCAATTACATCCAAGACCCAAAATTTATATTCAACTCGTTGTTTTTTACGAATCAAGGATTTGATCGTCGAGAAGACTATCAACAAGCTTCATTATTGTACATATTTTTCATTGGTCAGCGACAAGAAAAATCACAATCATTGTGGTAATTGATCTCAGCTGTATTTTTTAACCCATCTTATTTGAATATAGAATATTTGTGTTTTTATTTTTTTATGGTGTTTTCCAATCTCTGGTATTGCTTTTCATTTTATTTTGTACATTTTTTTGTGTGTGTCATTAAACATGGACGATAGGATTTTCTTTCTGTTTCCCAGTACTTTAATTTAAATAAAGGCTACTCTGTTGGTTTCTTACATTTTACATAGAAGAATAATTTTTCATAGGCCATACTTATGTGGCATCGACCCTATACTTAAAGACATAAATTGGAGGACCTGTCCTGCTTTAATTCTTCAAGTCTCGTAAATAGAATGAATTAATGACTATTACAACAAGGAAACTCAAGTGTTTATGCCATGTTCTTGTTCAATATCTTGCATATATTGCAGCTTCTTCTATTTGATAATATTCATGCATATATACTAATATGAGTACTATTGGAATAAATATAAAAACTTCCTCCTTGCCAAAAATTAGCCAATTATCTAGCCACCGAGTCCTGTAATAAAACAAAGAATTTCAACATACAATTTATGATTTTACTAGTGAGAACTCACCAGGGGTTCGAAAGGATTGGCATTAATAAACGAATAGTAGATGTTCTTCTGTGAGATACTTAGCTCTTTTTCCCTGGTCTTCTTCCCTTGTATTATCGCTTTCTAGTTATATACTTATTCGCCTTTCTATAATCACGGATTCCAGTGTTGGCGGGATGACATATCTTCATCTCCATCTATATCCTCACATGACGAATCTGACTGACCATTGTTCCTTTACATACTTAGCCAATTTTATGCTTGCGGTTGTCGAGTTGGTGCTTTCGAACTCTCTTGCTTCTTGTTCCATGATATATATCTTGCACTCAAAATTTATGTCATCTACAATTCCACCGTGGACTCCTTAGCCCTTTTTCCCTTTTCTTCTTCCCATGTATTATCGCTTTCTGGTTATATACTTAGTTCTATGATCGCGGATTCCAGCGTTGGCGGACTAACATATTTTCATCTCCATCGATATCCTCGCATGACGAATCCGACCGACTGTTGTTACTTTCCATACTTAGCCAATTTTATGGCCACGGTTGTCAGGTTGGCGCTTTCGAACTTTGCTGCTTCTTGTTCCATGATATACATCTTACACCCACAACTTCCGTGATCTACAATTCCACTGCGGACTCCTCGAACTCGCAAGCTTCACTCTACCACGGTTCACAAATGTTTTAAAGTATCTGTCGCTACCTTTCATTCCCACCAACTTCTTGTCCTTCCTAATATACATTAGTTATGCTCTTACTAGTGACAATTGAACACACTGGTACGAAACAGTTGGCATCCGAACCTCCACAATATACAAATTGACTACTAGATTCTGACATCGTCCTCTCTTCCGTGTTACAGATTATGCATTCAAATTTTTTGAGTGATACAATTTGACCGTTGGGGCCTCACGTCTTCTGGGGAGACCTTATCACCCTATTTTGGATCCTCGTGTTCACGGGTTCACGAAATATCCAATTATTAATCATTGTTTTGGGTTGGCACTTTTGAACTATGTTGCTTCTTGTTCCGTGATATACATCTTGCACTCAAAACTTCTGTGGTATACAGTTCCACCGCAGACTCCTTAGCCCTTTTTCCCTTTTCTTCTTCCCGTGTATTATCGCTTTCTGGTTATATACTTAGTCGCCTTTCTATGATCACAGGTTCTAGTGTTGGTGGGATGACATATCTTCATCTCCATCTATATCTGCACATGACGATCCGACTGACCGTTGTTCCTTTCTATACTTATCCAATTTTATGGTCAAAGTTTTCGGGTTGGTGCTTTCGAACTCAGTTGCTTTTTGTTCAGTGATATACATCTTGCACTCACAACTTATGTGATATACAATTCCACCATAGACTCCTTGAACTCACAAGATTCACTCTACCACGGTTCACAAATGTTTCAAAGTATCTGTCGCTGCCTTCCATCCCCACTAACTTCATGTCCTTCCTAATATACATTAGTTATTCTCTTACTAGTGACAATTGAACACACTAGTATGAAATAGTTGGCATCCGGCCCTCTTCAATACACAAATTGACTACCATATTCCGACATCATCCCCTCTTCAGATTATGAATTCAAATTTTTCGAGCGATACAATTTGACCGTCGGGGCCTCACGTCTTCTGGGGAGACCTTGTCACCCTATTTTGGATCCTCGTGTTCACGGGTTCACGAAATCTCCAATTCTTAGTCACTGTTTTGGGTTGGCGCTTTCAAAATATGTTTCTTCTTGTTCCATGATATATATCTTGCAATCAAAAATTTTGTGATCTACAATTCCAGCGCGGACTTCTTGGCCCTTTTCCCTTTTCTTCTTCCCGTGTATTATCACTTTCTAGTTATATACTTAATCGCCTTTCTATGATCACGGGTTCCAACATTGGTGGGATGACATATCTTCATCTCCATCTATATCCTCACATGACGAATCTGACAGATCCTTGTTCCTTTCCATACTTAGCCAATTTTATGGCCGTGGTTGTCGGGTTGGTGCTTTCGAACTTTGTTGCTTCTTGTTCTGTGATATACATCTTGCACTCAAAACTTTCATGATCTACAATTCCACCGTGGACTCCTCGAACTCGCAAGATTCACTCTACCATGGTTCACAAATGTTTTAAAGTATCTTTCATTTCCTTCCATCCCCACTAACTTCTTGTCCTTCCTAATATACATTAGTTATGCTCTTACTAGTAACAACTGAACACACTGATATGAAACAGTTGGCATCCGACCCTCCGCAATATACAAATTGACTATCGGATTCTAACATCGTCCCCTCTTTCGTGTTACAAATTATGCATTCAAATGTTCTGAGCGATACAATTTGACTGTCGGGGCCTCAGGTCTTCTAGGGAGACCTTGTCACCCTATTTTGGATGCTTTTTAATTTTTATTACATTTTTACTGAAATGTTTACAAACCAAAAGTTTTGAGCATGGATTTTGTTATTTAATGTTGTTTTATTATTGGTCCTTGCCGAATGTATAGAGGGACTATAGTGATCGCATATTAATATGTCCTTTTACTATTATTATTATTCCTTTGTATTTGTATTGAAATGTTGGTGTTTTCACCTCCATTTTTCTGTGTCCTGCAAACATTACCCAGACTTCCGCGATATACAAATTTCACTCTGGACTGTCCTATCATACCCTCTTTGATGTTACGTGTATTGCACTCAAAAAATTTTGAGACATACAATTTGACCCTTGCGCCCTCACCTCAAACAATTGTACCTTGTAACTCTATTTTCAAGCCCGCCCAACCGCTTTCCATAATTAGACACTCCTTAACTTCTTTTTTGTGTCCCCCAGTCATTTCTTTATTCCATACTTAAGCCACTTTTTTTGATTGCGGGTTCCCAGATAGGCGGGCTCATGTTTGCACCTCCATTGTTCGGTGTCCTGCAAACATTACCCAGATTTCTGTGATATACAAATTGCCCTCTGGACTGTCCTATCACACCCTCTTAGGTGTTACGCATATTGCACTCAAAACGTTTTGAGACATACAATTTGACCCCCGTGCTCTCACCTTGAATAGTTGTACCTTGTAACCCTATTTTCAAGCCCACCCGACCGCTTTCCATAATTAGACACTCCTTAACTGCTTTTTCGCATCCCCGCGACTTCCGTACTTCTTTATTGCTATGCAATTAGAATCCTTTCATGCTAACATCTCACCATGCAGGAACTATCAACATTGTCATTAATGAGCAAAATGCTCGAGTAGATCTCCCATTATTACACATTAAACCAAGATCTGTGGAGAGTTATATTGTCCCTTCCGATTGTTCATCTCAAACATTGGTCGTCGTGTTGGCCTTTTCAACAAATATACAATGCTTAATCGATCATTGTCGTATCTTCCATGTTCACACTTCTATGTGTGCAATTACTAGTATTTAATGTTAACAACGCATCATGCAATAGCCATCGAAATTGTCATTAATGATCGAAAGTCTAGAGGAGATCTCACATTTACACGCATTGGACCAAGATTTGCACAACGTTATATTATCCCTTCCAACTTTTCATTTCATTCATCGTTTGGAGAAAACAAACGTTCTTGTAAACTTATGGCAAGAGGTCGACAACAGTTTTGTGGAGATACAGTAAAAATCTTCGGACATCAAGACCAGAACTTCCAGTGGTCCAGGGCATACTTTTACTATTCATCCTGTTCCGCCCAGAACGAAGTGATTTGGACTTTTGGAATCGCTCGTGCATGCTACACCCCTGAGGTTTTTTACTGTAAGGAGGTGGTCTCTTGGTGCGGCGAAAAATATATTCCAAGCCAAAGAATTATTCCACTGTGAGACCATTCTCCTGTTTCGTTGTCACCTCAGGTATTCTGTAAGATTTTAAAATTGTCAGAGCCAAAATTGACCTTCAGAGGACAAGACTGCAAGCAGTTCCTCGAAAAACATGATAACGGGTTGGACATCTTAGCTGAGTTCCTCGAAGACCCAACACAGATATCACAAAGTTGTAGGTAAGTTCCTTTAGAAATCCATTCCGTGAAATTGCTTGGTTGTTTACAAGAATAATGGGACAGGCGTCCACGGCAAGCATTTCCCATATAATTATTTATATTTTGTACTTCACAGTTAAGGAACAATTCATTTTCGATTGGGAGAAGTTAATTTCCATTGAAATTTGTTCCCAGTTGTCACGATTCGAAGAATCGAATAAATTTTATATGTCATCCTACTTGATTTTCGCAATAGTGCATTGTTGTCCGTTTCCAAAACTATCTCTTTTCAAGAAAATAAATTGTGGATTCGACCCAATAACATTCTGGTACCAAGCCTTGTGGAGGCACAAGGCCTCCCATTGTTTTTATGAAGTATTTAATGACTTTGTCTCAGTTTTCAAAGATTTATTATTAGGTAAGGATGCTTCGCAAATGTCTGGCCAGGCAACCAAATTTTTTAACAGGAAGGGAAAACTTGAACAAAAGGAAAATCACAGTGTACTAATGGTCTTTGGCTCCAAGGAAAATCTTGCTTTCCTTCCATTCCACATCACGGACAAGATGTTTGTTGCAGAAATAGCAAGGCAATACAACCACTGGTTTCATTTTTTCCATGAGAAGAAAAAAAAATAGTTCATTCCTCTACCCTGGAAAGTCGGGGACTTGGTGTGCAGAAACGTCAACAAGATTGACGAATTCACAGGCCATTTCAAGAAATTTAACATAAAATATGCTAAAAGGCTAAAAGGGTTCGACCCTAATGGGATTTTATGAGAAAATTTACTAGAAGTTGGCTTTAGTATCTCTTTTATCCATAGACGCTTGATCGAAGACAGGGACAGTGATAACAATAATCCTGCTTATGGCGATTGCGACGTAGAGACATTGAAAAGCACGACTGAATTGTACAGACAATAGGGAAAACTATCTGGTGAGAAGAGTGCCCAGTCCCCCGCCAACACTCCCAAGAGCACGACATCAAGGAGCATTGCTTCAACGACCCACCCCAGTAAGAAAGCAACCCATAAATATTCAAACGGAGGAGGAGATAAGAACCCTCCTTGCATAAAAATTGATAGTTCTCACAAAATTCCACTGACGAAGAAGAGAAAAACAATGTAGGGCAGGCGGACAAACCCGAAATTGAAAGTGAACAGTTGCAACTTGAAACTGAAACTGAGCATATGCACAAAGTTGGTCTGTCCGCAATGGAAATAGCTAAGACCGACATTTTTGATGAAGATGAATCCTTCGTATTCCAAAGCATTTTTTTTGAGAGCCAATCTAAAAATATGGTCATTGAAAAGAGAGATGTAACAAATAGGAAAGGAAAATATCGCATAGAGATTAAATTTAGGAAAATGCGGTCGTCCCAAATATCCATATTTCACCGGATAATTGATGATGCTCTTGATGATTCCATTGGAGGAATTTAAGCATAGAATGTTAGACTGAAAGACCGCATCAAGGAATTTGAGGATTTTTTTCATTGCTACCCCAGAGTTTGCCAATCCTTTAGCTAAAGACGTGCCTGCTACCACTGCAGCCAAGATAAAATTATCCTCCACCCTCCTTGCATCGTCTAGAGCCCTTGTAGAGAATAACATCAAGAAAAGAATGCAGCTAGTTACTGAAGCCTGGGAAACATCACAAAATATAGCTTCCTTACAAAAGAGGGAAAATGATTTGCAGGAACATTTGCATGCGAATTTAAAAAATGATCGTCGTTTCTTTGAACAGGTGCTGACCCATTTTGCCAACCATGCCATCAACACCTCGGATCTAAAAAGAATACAATAGAATCTCCCCTCCCCCAAAGCGTACCAAAAAA
>JASDQU010095783.1:0-16236 GCA_032191745.1 Picea mariana | reverse complement strand
TAAATATTTTAATTTAAACTTAATTAACCCTTAAAACAAAAATAACATAAAACCCCAAACCAACACAAGTAAAGGTAAAGGAGGGTTAGCAAGGTGGCAATACTCATTCATTCATTTGTCATGGTGAACTTATTACTTTATCATCATTGCATATGGGACTTATCCGTCATGTGGTTATGTCCTTCTTCAAGGAAGGTCATGCACCAACAAAATACTTGATCGAGGATCAAGTAGCCCCAGAACTTTTTCTGGGGTCTTATCCACCAAGGTCCAAGACCAAGGATCAACCCATGCCATAAGCATGGGTACCCTGGACATTTCCAGGGGCCCTAGGCTTATCTAGGGGCTTTAGCTGCTTGGTCCTAGACCAAGAACCCCATTCGTATACTGGGGGCCCTCTCAGGGGTCTTTACTGCTTGGTTCTAGACCAAGAACCCCAGTCGTATACTGGGGGCCCTAACAAGGGTATTTTTCCATGGCACTGACTGTTTTGGTCCCAGACCAAGTACCCCAGGAGTGCACTGGGGGCCCTAGATCTTGTCTAGGGTCTTAGCCATCCTCCAGGAGAATGGCTCTTGCAGCTGCTTATAAATTTAACACTCACTAACACTAACAATCACACTGTTGCTGCTATAATCATTGCTACAACCTTTATTTTGCAACCCTAACAAGCATACTAACCTAAAAAACTACCCAGAAATTTTGTGCTAGCCTAGGTGTTATCACCCAAGGCTCTAGTATTCCCTTTACAATCTTTCTAAGTGCAAAATTCTTAATTTTTTTGAAGGTTTTTGTTGCTGTTGTAATTGTGGTTACAACCATCATTGCAACCCCTTAACAACCCTTAAACTTTCCATAAGACCACCCAACACTTGTATTAGACAAACTACTATCATTATATGCTAAAGTGTTTGTTTAATTGCCTAACTTAAGTACTTTTTTGAAGTGGTTTTGTTGTTGTTGTCATTACTTAGTTTATTGTTGTTACAAGTATTTTGACAACCCATTGAAGTTACTTGTCGACTTGCTTTAAATCTTGAAATCGTAAGTGACAAAGTGCTATCAAATTGCAAAAGTCTTTATATCATTCTTGTCATTATAACTTGTGATTTCCGGACATATTGTTGTTGTTATACATTTATCTTTTCATGCATAAGAATGTTTTGGTAGCATATTTCTATTTTGAAGTCATTAATTTGAAACATTGATATCATTGGTTATTGCTAACGTTTGTTGTTTCATTGGTAAGGGGCATGTACCATTCACCTTGGATTTCTCCTTAAACCCAAATGATACCAAGTGACTTTTTCCTTTTGAGTGACCTAGAGAGAGGGGTGGGTTTTATCGTTGTCTTATCTCCCTTCATCAACCAACTAGGTCTTGGGATGTTTCCCTTGGAGTGAGTTTCTTCTCCTCCTTCATAGAAAGAAGTATCATATTGGGGTGACAATGATAGGACTACCTCCGTGTTATGTCAATCTAGGCCTACTTGCCTTTAGGCTTTGGGAAAGTATAGATTGTGCGATAACATTTTTGGCGTCGTTGTCGAGGACAAGGAGTCAATATTCCTCAACCACACTTTTTCGGTAAGTCTTTCCCTCAAAGCCTTCATCTTACAAAGATTACCTAACAACTCCACTGAGGGTGATTCCCTCACTCCCTTTGATAATCCTTAAGAGGTTATCTGGTGACTCCACTGACCTTTTCCAAGGTGCCACCTTACTCTCAACTTTTTGATATTTCCAAGATATGCGATCATGGTGCCCTGGGAGAAAGTGTATCTATCTATTGATTTTGAAAGTTTTCAAGGATACCCACATTATTTTGATATAAAATGGTTAAACAATTTTCCAAGATTTAAAGGTCTCTTAATTACTCACATTGTAGAATTCTTGAAGTATATAAGTGAAATAGAATTTGAAGGGGAGGATGTCCTAATAAAATTGTTCATAATTTCCTTGCCATCATTTGTACAAGAATGGATCAAGGGTTGTTGTGAAGAAAAGGGTATATCCTCTTTCGTAGGTATTGTCAGTAGGTTTCTTGAGTTCGCAAAACCACAGTGCCAGAATTATGAGGATGCCTTTCAAAATCTCGAAATAGCCCTAGAGGACGAAGGATTCACCACTGAGATTGTAGAATATATTAGGGGTGCATACCATGCTCAATGCCAAGAACCCTCCGATACAGAAGAAGATATTTATGAAGGAGGTTACCAATCCCATGAGGAAGAGCAAGAATTTACTCATGATTATACCGAAGATAATGAGGACCTGGTTGAAGAGTGAGATCCTGAAGACATCAAACATGATGATGAAGTGTTAATGTGTACTCCTCCGTTTGATGAAGTCATCCAAGCCTTTGACACTCATGCACAAGAAGAAGTGAATACGGTAAGTTATTTCCCTTTCCAAGATTTTGATGGTGCTTTATTTTATGATTTGGAAGGTGAAGAAATGTTAGAGGATCCCTTGGATGTATTAAATCCTTCATGTTATGATAAAAGTAATGACGTAATAGATAATATTGAGGAGTTCATACATGTTGGAAGGTGTAAATGGGATATGATTGATTCTAATGAGGATCCCACTTATGATGTGGAAGGACATCTTCGAATGTTTCCTTTACAACAATCATATGATGTTCCTAATAATTTTGACGTTTGGCAACAAGATGATGATATAACTAAAGAAGTTTTCCAAGCACCCAAGGATGACCCAATGTAATGTTCTCCTGATGATTTTTGGTCATACCTTGAGGATTTTAATGATTATTCCTTTCAGCACTTGGATTTATTCTCTGAAGAAGATCATCAACCATCGTTGTGCTCAATTTTTGATAAAGGTGAGAACGTTGCTTTCCTGAAGCAGGATACTTCTAACAAGGTTTTCCAACTCTCTTTGATTGCTTTACCTCGTTATGTCACTAAGGATGCAGTTGGGGAACATGTCTCTTGTTTCAAGTTTTCTTTAGGGAAAAACTTTTTGTTATAATTCAAGGGGAGGTTGAATGCCTTAAGAAGTTTGTTATCTCAATATTTCAGCTTTCCCCTGAGAAGTTGTCGATTTCCCTCTAAGTTCTTGTTAATCCCTTCTCAGACCCCGGGGAGTGATGACATCCAAGGTATTCAACCCTCAGACTCTTTGAGCCAACTCTTTGAGTCCTTGACCTCTCATGATCCTTTTATGAGATGGATTGATCACTTTTCCGGAAGGGTGACTTGGCATGATTGTGTTCCTCCCTCCTGCCTCCATGAGCTAGACTTTACGACTTCCTATGATATAATGCATGCTCTAACTCATGTTTATTTTGTGTTTAACTTGTCATTGTTTTGGTTTATGATGAAACACATAGGCAGGGGTTATGATACATTGCTAGCGTAGTTGTACTAGTTGTATGCTTATACCTATTATTTGACAGGTAAGTTAGAATAGGTAGGCATCTGCATACATTGTACATACCATTGCATATCATGTTAGCATAGTTGTAGTTGCAATTTTCATATTGTCTTGTTTCATTATGTATAAATGTATGCTCATAATCATATGTTAGACTAGAGATGCTTTTATTTGTTTATTTTATCATACATAGAGGAGGGGTGATATCTCCACCCTAGGGATTACTAATGTCTTTTGTTGAGATTTAGCAGACACATGTCATATCAGATATGTTGAGGTTCTCATGCGCTCTACGGTGAGCACATGTCCCCGAGTTGGAGCCAAATGTTATCCCCTATCCCATGGATAACTAAGGATATCACATCTCGAGGCCCACAGGTGCTAGACATGGAGTGTCGAGAGCCAGACGACTTAAGCATGGCCCCGAAGGGCCCCTCTTTTCTTCAGTGCAACCCACATATCACCAACAACAATATCCATCACACCAGCCTGATCCTGAAGTGGCAGTGAGTTTTTCTCCATGAGGTAATGATTCTGGGTATCATGGTATGTATCACTCTGATTTTTGAAGCACTTGAACATGTTGTACTGAATCCTTCTTCATTTCATGATGTTTGCTTGGAAATTATTCTCTTTGCCTTGTTCAAAAATGGAAGGGTGACACGGTGCCCTAGTAAGTTGATTTCCCTTTAGGATGGGTTGATATTGGGTGGATCTTTGAAGAGTCATTGTATGTTCCCTCCATACTTACCACGTCCCATCTTAATTCCTTCCATCTCCCCTTTCCTTTTTTGGGCATTGGGATTGTCTACACTAGGAAGGGTTGTACCTTACCTTGTGGGAAGAAGGGGATAAAGGCCCAGAGGGTAAAAGTAGTTGGCAAGAGTTAAAATCCAATTTTGAAACCTTCAAGATGCTTTGCCCAAGGATCCCCAAGAAAGCAGTGAAAATATTCTCAATAAGAAAAGGGGACCCACAAGATAACATAAACACTCAAGGTACTAGTTGATGGATATGAGGTCTCATCACGAGCCGACCTATTATGACCATGGGCATGTAGCGGTATGACATTACCACCTATTTGGTCATCAAACCAGGGTAGTGGCTCTTGGTGGCATAGCCAAGAGAAAGGGGGTCTCATTACGAGCCAACCTTCACATTTCCGTGAAATGTTTGTGGATAACGTTGTCACCTCTGGTCATCAAGCCAGAACAATGGCCCTCAACTATTCCATTGAAGAATAAGAGAAAAAGATCAAAATAAATAAAGCTAAGAATACATGGAAATGAATGGTCTAGGAAACAATTGCATCCATGACAAGGTGCGGCTCACCCTCCACAAAGGCACCCACAGGTAAGACTCTACATTTTCCTGTTATCACATGCACCCCATGCCCAAATATTTACCCCATGCCACCTCATACACTTACATAATTTGGACTAGACTCCACCTAGGAAACACCCCAAACTCAAGAGAGGTTATCCCAACAGGACACCCTCAAACCCTCTCGAAACCTAACTTGTCAAATTGCATAACGTCTTTGAGAATTTGTTTGGGCTTAAGGGCATACTTGTTGTCTCTGCAGAACCTTTCCCATTGGACAGGTACACATGAGGGAATGATTATCTCGGACCTTCATGGGGGGCTCAAATCCCACAGATGGATGTTGAAACCCCATCCAGGGGGTAAGAAGAGACTGGAGGCTTGCACCAGGCGAAGGAAGGACGTTGCCTTTGGGGGCACTGTGGAAGACCCATACCTAGGGTTTCATGCTCTTCCCACCTGAATGTTGGCCTTGGGAGGCCTTGGATGTCACCCTAGTATCCCCATGACATCACCTAGGGGTAGGGTTTGACATGGAGAGATGTTGGGTTGTAGTTTTGACACATGTGGCATGGAGGAGGGCCTTTTGAAGGCCCAACGTTTTGCTAGATGACCTCAATGTCTCATGGAGGAGGCCTAATGTCACCCTAGGAAGGATGACGTCACCCTCTTTAGGGTTTTAATTTTGAAAATTGATTTAATTTTAAATTTTAAGAGAAAATTGACATGTAGGCTTTGTTTTATGAAAAGACTTTTGGATTAATTAGCCAGGATTTCCCATATAAATATGGCTAGCTAAGTTCATTTTTAGATCATAAATCATCACACACAAGTGGTGGAATGAAATTTTCGCCCTCTTTAAGGTTCATTAGCTAAAATAACTAGTGCACATCTCTTGAGGGAGATTTATGGTGGTGTATCTTTGCATTTTTCATTGTCGAATGGTCTTGAACTATGGTTTGACTTGATTATTCTTGGTGAAGTAAGTAGAAAATCTTCATTTTTATTCATGTAAATGGATGTTTGTGGTAAAATTTACTTGTTTCATGTCTAAGATTATGAAATTGCTTGTTTAAACCCTAGGGGAGAAACAACAAATGCTTATTTTTTCCTATAACTCTTCTACTAGATTGATTTGCCAAATATACATTTTGGAAGTGATTACTAGAGCCCTAAAGTGCTAGCTCTCTAGTAATCTCACTTTAATCACCAATTACCTTTTTTCAAAATGCCAAGGAAGGAAGGTACACTAGGGCCTAGAAGTACCTAATCTCTAGCAAAACATGTCTTAAAGACTTAGATGTTTGAGGCCTTGAAGTGCCAACACCTCTTGCATCTACCTCTTTCCTTAGACAAGTATTATCATTATTTTATTTCCCAAGTGATATTGTTACTGTTATTGACTCCATAAGCCCCTAAAGGAATTGATTTCTATACTGTTGTGGATGAATGAGATCAAAACAAACTTTCAAACTATCTTCTTGAAGCTCTCACTAACACTAACAACTACATTGTTGCTACTATAATCGTTGCTACAAACTTTATTTTGCAGCCCTAACAAGCATACTAACCTAAAACACTAGCCAGAAATTTTGCACTAGCCTAGGTGTTATCACCCAAGGCTCTAGTCTTCCCTTTGCTTTCATTCTAAGATAAAAATTCTTAAGGTTGTTGAACATTGTTGTTGTTGTTGTAACTGATGTTACATCCATCATTACAACCCCTTAGCAGCCCTTAAACTGTCAATAAGACCACCCAACACTTGTACTAGGCAAACTATTGTCATTATATGCTAAAGTGTTTGTTTAATTTCCTAACTTAAGTACTTTTTTGAAGTGGTTTTGTTGGTGTCATCATTACCTAGTTTACTGATGTTACAAGTATTTTGACAGCCCATTGAAGTCACTTGTTGACTTGTTTTAGATATTGAAATTGTAAGTGACAAAGTGTTATCAAATTGCAAAAGTCTTTATATCATTCTTGTCATTATAACTTGCAATTTCCTAACATATTTCTTCTACTATACATTTATCTTTTCATGCATAAGAATGATTTGATAGCATATTTCTATTTTGAAGTCATTAATTTGAAACATTGATATCATTGGTTATTGCTAAAGTTTGTTGGTAAGGGGAAGGTACCATTCACTTTGAATTTCTCCTTAAACCCAAACAATACAACGTGACTTCTTCCTTTTGAGTGACCTAGAGAGAGGGGTGGGTTTTACCGTTGTCTTACCTCCCTTCATCAACCAACTAGGTCTTGGGATGTCTCCCTTGGAGTGAGTTTCTTCTCCTCCTAAATCGAAAGTGATATCATATTGGGGTGACAGTGATAGGACTACCTCTGTGTTATGTCAATCTAGGCCTACTTTCCTTTAGGCTTTGAGCAAGTATAGATTGTGTGATAACACTATACAAGGGGCCTTTGAAATTAGAAATGATATTGTGCTATTAGAAATAATCTAGAAAACTAAATTTTATAAAATTTTGCAATTTTTATTTTTATTTTTTGCTTTGCAAAAAACTCTTAGATGTAATATCTACCTACACTCTATCCTATAATAAATCAAAAACCTTAATGAATCCATCCTCAAGAAACCCTAGTATGGTTAAGGCAAAAGTTCTCATGCGATATACCATTGAGAACCCAAGCAAGTGAAAGTCATCTTTATCATCTTAGAGGAAGAGAAACGGGTACCTCACCTACATGAATATCCAATGTTAAAATTCTTTTAATTTGGAGTAATATGAAAAGAAGGTGTCCATACATACAATACAACATAGAGTGTTAGTGAGTAATTTGGAATAGACCAAAAAAAACACAGAAATTAGATAAGTTTAAATCTTAGAAAACCTACCAGTGTTGTGCAATAATCTATACAATTTCTTGTCCCTGCCAACAGTTGAGTTGGTTCCTACGAACTATATAATAGACTATTTGGTAATATTCGCCAAGGACTTTTACCATACATTGTAGTCTAAAGGTTCTATGAAATGAATGTTCTCTAGTGATTTTTTCCAGGGATGTTTACCCGAAATCCGACAACAAATTGTTAGATCTACAGATTTGAGTGATTATTTTTGTATAATCCAAGTGCCTCAGGGGTTTTTCGGCATGTTGAATCCATTTTTTCATTCAAAAATGGATTTTAAACAACAAAAAATAGTGATTTCGTGCAAATTTGTTACCGGAATCCAGCAAAAAAAACTATTTCGTAGAACTGTTAGACAACGCCGCAACCATACTGCCATTGCTTAAACTCTGCAGGCTGAAATATGATATGCACAATTGTGGGAACTAATCATATAAAATTGTTTTCCATGTGCATATATGCAATAAGCGAAAGGCTACAGTCATTAGAAACGACGCAACATGCATTAATTTTTAACGGCTTATGAAATCTAAATGAATGGATGGGTAAGAGAAACGGGTCAGAGGTGGAAGGAAGGAGTTGTCTGGAAGGAGGTGGTATCTTCATGACCTGGTCATGCATTCCACCAACATGTGTAAAGAAATGTAGTAAAAAAATTTAAATTAGAGCCATCCACAGTAAAATCACAATAAAAATTACATGGGTAGTTATTAAAGAGGATATTAATAATTTGATAGGACATTATTATGTTAATCACCCTGATCACCATTTTTAATGACGAACCGAAATGTTTTTTCATGCAAGAAAGTTAATGGTTTAAATCACAACTCTTCATTTATTGTGATGACCAAGAATATTCTGAGCATATGAAATCTTGTCCATTAAAAACCCATTTGTCATTAAAATCCCATTAAATCTGGCCATTTCCAATAGGTGCACACCTATCAACGTAATTAATCTTGTATATCTAAATATAACTTAAAAAACATAATCATTGTTATCATATTAAAACTCTCGGGGAACCAAAATGATTAACTCAAAACCTCTAATGACTTGTTTTGTGACATAATGAAACTAGATTATTCAAACATCTTCAAAATGCGTGGTTATGAGGGGATATTTGAAGAAGATGTCCTCGCATTACATTTGAATGCATATCCTAGAATATTAATGAAAATATAGACGGGGTATTGCTCAAATCCCTTAGGATTGAGCTTCCTTGCAGTTTCTCTTTCATAGCATCTCATCATGCTTCACTTTAATGTGTTGGTGGGTATCATTTGAAGTATCTTTTATAATCTTATTGTATTCCATGCTCTTAATAATATTATTGTATGCCATGCTCTTAGTAGCAACTCAAACTCTATTGTTGACTAGTTAACTCTATTTTACTCAAAATCAATTTTGTAAGTAATATTCATCTTGGAACCAGGGGTGGTCGATGTGGGGGGATTATCCTTAACCCTGAAGGAAAAATTGAACTATCGTTTGCATGGGGGTTAGGGAATTCCATGAATAATGAAGGATAAAGATCTAGCAAGATATGGAGTTAAGTTATTGAATTCTAGAACAAACTTTAAGGTGATGATAATAGGAGACTCAACAACAATCATTTGTGTCCTGAAGCAAGGCTAGGTTCCCTCTTCTCTGAGAGTAGTGGGAATTATACAACGAATGGGGCCCCTTCAGGGGAGTTTCTTGGAAGTATCCTACTACCAGGGGAAGAACATCCTAAACCATCAAGCATGCACCATGGTAAACTTAGAAACCTAAAAGTTTGAGTGTGAATTATGTCTCAGGTAAGGGGGTGAGGAGAGGATCGTTCTAAGTCTCATTTTGTGAATTTATTTATATAAAAAGGATTTAAAATGGGTCTGCATTCCCCCATCAATATTTAAGAATCTTTTTGATGAGATTCAATGTCCCCCCCCTCATGTTAACTTCATAGCCGACATCAATCAATGCCCCATCGGTTTTATTACTATGAATCCATGGTACAAATTCCCCCTTTCTCAAGCATGGGAGGACTTAACTTCTGAGTTGGATGGGATGGCTTATTCAATGCATTTCGGGATAACAAGGAGTGAGGGTGATGTATCCCATTTCATTCTCCCCATTTATTGTCTCAAGTTGTATGTATCCTCTTCACACTGTTTTTTATTTCGGAATTGGAATCTGGGATTGGTGATAGCCCCATCCCCCTACTCATGTCATGGCATATTATTGGTGTTGTTATGCCTCGGTCAAGGAGATGAAGGATGCTCTACGAGATCTGAAAAAATGCATCAAGTTTGAGCTCTGGGACAATGTGACCTAAGAAGCATTGGATACAAAGAAATGGAAGTCATGGTTCATGACCCAGAGGCTGGTGGCTAACATGGGCAGGGATACATTCAATGAAGAATTTGGAAGGCACATATTGGAGCTATGCAATTGGGAGAAGGAGTATACGTCAGAGATAACTATCCTTTGCATGAAGTTCCTGGAAGTGAATGCCTTGATTTCAACCTTGTAGGATTGTCAGTGTAACAAGCTTCAATAACACGTTGCTACGCAATATTTTTCTAGAACCCCATGTCCCCTAGGGATCCTTTGGAAGTTATGAATTTGGACTCAACACGTGGCTAGTTTTTACCATGGACTTCTTAATGTCAATGTTGTTATACACAATACTGTCTTACCCTTCTAGCATGCCTGAGGTTGTATCTCTATATAAAGTATGCCTATGACAACGATTAAGAATAGATGAAAAGTAGCAATACAAAAAACCATCACTCGCTATTGTTACTCCATAATGTCTTTGTTGCTACCAACATTTTCTAGTGGTTGTTGTGAACATTATGTAGAAAATCAGTAACAAAAGCACACTAACTCCATAGGAATTTTTTCAAACACATATTTATGTCTTAAATGAACTCTAAATGTAATACCCACATACAACTATATCATAAGAAGAAACACATATTACTAAACAAGTATTGTAGCGGAAAATAACAATGAACAATAGTCACAAAACACATGTGCACACCCAGATTTTGGCAACCAGCCAGGGAAAACCCCAGTTTGGGGAAACCCACCAAAGCAAGATTTATTAGAGCTTCAGGAAGTCCAAAAGTTACAACAGTAATTCATTTGGCAGCAAGAGAACACTTACAAACACCCAAACTATCCCACATAATTATGCTTAGAAAATCATGCCCAAAAAAATGTACTAATGTACGACCTGCTCCAAATCAGCACCTCAAAAGGTGTGCCAATCAGTTGTTGTACGATCTTCTTTGTATGACCGTCCTTCAACAACAAACACCCACAAGCTACCTCAAAAATTATGCCTCAAATGCCTCGATTTATGTACCCACTTCTTTGTTGTACGAACTGTACAGATCCGTACAATCCGGTCTCCCTCTCAACAATAGTCTTCAACAACTTCTAAACATAAATTTCATCTTGGGATTTGTGCCCAATCTCTCTTGAAAATTGTGCCAAATATGTTGCTCACGTTTTCTTCCAAGCTCTCTCTCAAATCTATCTTCTCTTGTCTTGCACACTACCCCAGGCTTTCTCTTATAACATAAAATAAATTTTCACCTTCCCCGTCCCTAAATCAAATGGCCAAGATCTAATCTTTCCTTTACAAGATCAAGGGACACAATTCATTCCCTCCAAAATAAATCACTTACATTTACTAAAGTATTTTTCCATTTTATGACATACGTGCACTTTATGACATAAAGTCACTTTATAAAATATTAGAAGGTCACTTTTACAAAAAGTCACTTTATTACAACTTTATAAAACGTCTATTACAAAGTCAAGTGCCTAGTAGTGAAAATGCAAGGTTACTTCCGCATACAAGAAAAAACATGCGGAGTACCTCATGAGCTATAAAAGTATTGTTGTTTTCGCCACTGCAACTGGCCCTTCCTTCTCCTTTTTCTTATTCTTCCTCTCCAGACATTGTGCTGCAAGGTGTCCATAATGGTTGCAGATGAAACATCTGACTTTGATCAAGTCTTTCCCATAACTACTCTGCTTCTTACTTTCGCTCTTTGTCATAAGAGAAACATTATCTTCATCAAATCCATCTCCCTTTTGTCCACTACTTTGAGATCCTTCCCGGATCTCCTCCTGAGTGAAATCGTCCCACAGTTTTCTCCAATCTGGAAGATGTTCTTGACCAACTACACACTTCACAAAGACTTATCATTCCTTGGTGAATCCTTTCAAGGATATACTCACCAAATATGAATCTGAAATGACCTCCCTAGCTGCAACCAACTCATATTTCGTCTGTGCTACCTGGGTAAGATAAGATGCCACACTCTCACCCTTAGCCATCTTAGTATCATGCAACTTGTCATTTAAGGCCATATTTCGATTTTCATTTTTTGCCTCATACAAGTTTTTCAATGTCTCCCACATCTCATAACGATTCAGATTTATGAGCAGAACGAAATGAAACAAAAATCTATATCATTAACACAGATATACAGAGACCAATAATAGAGATACATTGGAACTTAACTTCTATTCAATAAAGAAATCTACTAAAACTGTAAAATGCAGAATGAAAACAATCTTGCTTGAATGGTGTTAGCTAATCTTTGAGAAGAAATGTGGCGGATACACGCATTCGTCTGAGCACATTACAATGAGGCCTCGAGGCCTTTTTAGCATCAATAAGTAAACATAAAACCCTAGACATCCAAAAACCTAACCCTAGGAGATGAAGCACCAAAATTCATGTGGGCCTCAATGGGGTAAGTTGGTACATCAACTTCCTGGGATCGTAATGTTTGCATACGATCTTTGTTTTAGGAGAACGATAGCACGTTGGAAAGGTATTTTCGAGGATTACACATTATGTTGTCACACTCTATATCCATCTACTATGTGACTGTGGCGGGCTCAAAAAACATTGTTTAGGGCCTTAAAATGACCCCAAAAGTTTAGGACTCGAAAAGCTAGAAAAAAACTGCTAAGATGAAAACTATAACTTCCAAGATGAAAGTTGTATGTGAGCCAGTTGGAAGAGGTGGGTGGCCACCGATATCCACTTGGATCAATCCTCCCTTCTTAGGAATCATTGGTCTCCATTTCATTGAGTTCCTCCATCAGATGATGAAATTACTGCTAAATTTGGCCCCGGGTGAGCCACTTGCCTTGGTGCAGGAGATGCCCCGCTTTGAAAACACGATAAAGATGAAGCTTCTATTGGCGAGTTCCCTTGACATGTGTGTCCACAATATGATCAGTAGATGCATGTTCCATGCAGTCATGGTTGAGCTCTGTCAGTGTCAATTGTTCTGTTATCTCTGAGGTGTCCAATAAGGGTGGAAAGTATGGTTGAAGGAGGTATACATTAAACATTGGGTGAAAGTCAAGGAAGGGGGGAATGTTGAGCTCAAAAGAATTATCACCCAAAGCCTTGATGATGGTGTAAGGTCCATAGCGAAGTGGACGAAGCTTCTAATGGGGTCCTGTAATGAGTTCTTTATACAAGTGCAACCAAACTTTATCTCCCACTCGAAACTTGTGTGGCACCCTATGTTGATCATGGCGCTTCTTATACTTGGCATTGGACTTATGAAAAATATCCTGAACCTGTTGGTGGATGTGCTGGATGTTTTCAATGAACCGGGTGGATTTTTTGTCTTTGGTTTGCGCATGTGATGATTCTTCCTATGTGGATGCAAGGGGTAGTGCAACATCCATGGGACCCAATGGTTGAAATACGAACCCCACCTGAAAGGGGCTCTGGCTAATTGCGCTATGTATTACTTTGTTGTAACTGTGATGAACATAGGGAAGACTCTCATCCCATGTGCACAGATTCTTGGAATTGTACATGCACAAGATATGCACGATCATATTATTGACAACCTCGATTTGGCCATCTGTTTGGGGGTGGAAGGTCATGGATTTGGTGAGCTTGGTGTCCAGCCATAACCAAAGGCTTGACCAAAATGTGTTGAGGAACCGACTGTCCCGATCTGAGACGATGGTTTGTGGTATCCCAAAATGTACCCAAACTCGTTCGAACAAGAGCTTGGCAGTGGCCTCTATTGTGATGCTCTTTTTGCAGGCGACCATAATCACCATCTTGGAAAATCGATCAAAAACCATGAAAACATAATCATTTCCCTGCTTGGTTGAAGGAAGGCCCGACATGTAGTCCATCGAGATGGATTCCTAGGGTCTGTCGGGAGTAGGAAGAGGGGTGTACATGCCTTTTTTCTTAATGGTCGGTTTGGAAATGTCACAGGTTGTGCAAGACCTGATATACTTGTTGACATCATATTGAACTTTCGGCCAATAGAAATGTTGATGTAGCACTTCCATTGTCTTTTCTACGCCGAAGTGTCCTGCCACCCGATTGTAGTGAGATTCCCAAATCATCTTTGTGCACTTGCTTGATGGAACACAGATATGGCCCAATGGCACAACAACCCATTCTGAAGATGAAAATCAGTGACCGTTGTGTTTTTTCCCAATATATGGTAGGTAGTAGCGAAGTTAATATCTCTCTCGTAGAGTTGGGGTCATCCATAGGTCTCATGTTTTCATGAGTGTAGCATTGTGGTTAGTGTTGAAACTGGAGGTCGACTAAGGTAGTCAACGATGTGGTTGGTGCTCCATGTCTTATACTTGATGTTGAGATGGAATTGTTGCAAGTATGTGGACCACTTCTGATGGCGATCGTTCTACAATTTTTCTTGTGTCTGCATGAACTATAGAGGCTTATGATCAGTGTGGATAACTATCTCTTTCATGAGAATGTAATGCCTCCACTGGCGGCAGGCTTGTACAATGGAGTATATTTCTTTGTCATAAGTGGGGTACTTACAGAGGGTATTTGATAGCGTCTCACTATGATAGGCCACAAGATGTCCATGTTGAGTGAGAACTGCGCCCACAACATAGTCTAAAGCATCTGTGTCAATCTCAAAAGGTTGTTGCAGGTCGGGTAATGAGAGCACTGGGGTTGAGCACAAGTGTTGCTTCAAATCATCGAACACTTTCTATTGTGACTAGACCCACACCAATGTTTTCTTGCCACTGCCCTTGGTCAGTTGGCTAAGGGCCCATGCAATGTGGGAGAATCCCAACACGAACCTGCGATAGAAATTGGCAAGGCCTAAGAAGCTACGAAGCTCAGTGACTGTGGTCGGGGCTGGCTAGTCATGGATGACCTGGATCTTGGTTGGATTGAAATGCACCCCATGCTCATAAAAAATGTAGCCTAGTTACTGGACTTGTTCATGCCAAAGGATCAATTTTCCAAATATTCATATAGTTTGTGTTGTCGCAGAGTGTGCACAACCTGCTGAATATACTGCAATTATTTTTCCCAACTCTTGTTGAATATGAGGATGTCATACAAATACACCACCACAAAATAATTGGTGAAAGGCCATAAGATATCGTCCATCATCCTCATGAAAGTTGTTGGGGAATTTATCAAGCCAAAGGGCATGACCAACCATTCAAAAAGGTCTTCTTTGGACTTGAAGGCAGTCTTCCATACATCGATATGATCTACTGGGACCTGGTGGTAGCCGAACTTTAGATCAATCTTAATAAAATATTTATTCCCCTTGAACTAGTCAAGGAGATCGTTAATTCGAGGAATTGGGTACCAGTTCCTGACTGTGATTTTATTTAGGACCCGATAATCAATTCAAAGTCTCCAGGTCCTATATTTATTCTGCACAAGCACGATTGGGATTCCACAAGGTGATGATCTTGGTCGGATGTGCCCCTTTTCGACCAACTCTTGGATCTAGTGCTTGATTTCCTCATTTTCTAACAGAGAGAAATGATAGACTAGCCCATTGGATAGCGGTGTGTTGGGGGTCAGATCAATTGAATGCTTGACCTGATAGTGCAGAGGTACCCCAATGGGTGAGGAGAATATGTCTTTGTATTCTTCCATGACCTTATACACTTGCTTCTACTGCATGGAGAGACATGTTGTGGAGGCCATGTATGTGGTTGCAACCTTCCGCTCACTTTGAGCACGAATCATGAAGAAGACAAATATCCTGGTCTGAGAGATGACCTTCCTGTATTTCTTGGCAGAGATCAAGGAAATGGAAGTAGATGGGACTACCTCAAGTATATTGTATAATTTCTTGTCCAAAGTAATAATAACACTACAAGGCTTAGACTCATATACATCATAAGGTTTCCATAAATAAGGTTATCCAAAAATAACATAAAAAACTTCAAGGGGGAGACATCACATAATACCTCATCTTTGAAGGGCTTGATGTCATAGGCCATGCGACACTAACGGTTGGCACGGAGATTGCTCCCTTGGCAGAGCCATTCGATGGTGTACGATTGTGGGTGTGGTGTTGTCGGCAGAGCAACCGCTTGACGACCTCCGCTGAGATGAGGTTCTTCTGGATATCACTATCAATGATGAAGTGCAATAGAGTACCCTTCACCCACATCTGTGAATGAAAGAGGCATTAACCTTCCTCTGGTTCATCAGGGTCACTGGGCTATACCTTGGTGGTGGTAGAAATGATGGCATTGGTGATCCAGGTGGATATTGGTGGCCACCCACCTTTTCTGACTGGCTCAAAATAGTTTTCTGGTAATTTTGGCAATTTACTATTTTTAGCAGGTTTA
>JASDQU010095782.1:4523-21796 GCA_032191745.1 Picea mariana | reverse complement strand
TAGTCCTATCATGCATGAGAGCTATGTTGAGCAATATGCTTTAGATGTTGATTTTAAAGAAGTATATGCAACTTTGTGTCATTCTAACCATGTTGAGGAATTGGATTACCATGTGCATGATAATCTTTTGTATCATCTTGGCAAGCTATGTATTCCACAGGGTGAAAGAATCAACTTAATAAGAGAAGCCCATTCTTCTCTTATTGTTGGTCACTTTGGTGTAGGCAAGATGGTGGCTAATTTGCAAAGGTACTGCTATTGGCCTAAAATGAATGAAAGTGTTTCAAGATATGTTCAAGGATGTTCGTTATGTGCCACAAGAAAACCTAGCAACAGAAATTTGGGTTTGTATACTCCATTTCTGGTTCCTTCTCGTCCTTGGGAAAGTATTTCTATGGACTTTGTAGGAGGTCTACCTATGTCTAAAAGAAATCATGATTATCTTTATGTTTTGGTTGATCGGTTTAGCAAAATGTGTATTTTGATGCCTTGTAAGAAGTAGGTTACAGCTGAGCAAATGACACAAATGTTCTTTCAACATGTTTGGGTACATTTTGGATTGCCTAAATCTATTATTTCTGATTGGGATTCTCGATTTATTGGGAGCTTTTGGTCTAGTTTATGGGCACTCATGGACACCAAACTGAAAAAGAGCACATCTTTTCATCCGCAAAATAATGGTCAAACATAAGTGGTTAATAGAACAGTGGTGCATCTTCTTCGTGGTTATTGTAGCAAGCATCCTAAACTTTGGGATGAGCATTTACACTACATTCAACATGCTTACAACCGAGCTAAGCACTCTTCAACTCAAACATTGCCATTTGAAGCATGTTTTGGCTATTTGCCCAAATCTCCTTTAGATTTGATCTTTGGTAAAGATATTTCTATTGATGGTCAATATGACATTGATAGGGCAGAAAAGTTCATTGAACAAATTCAGTTGATACATCAAATGGTACAAGAGCAGTTGGAAAAGAGTCAAGGCAAGTACAAGACAAGACATGACAAGCATCGTGTTGATCACAGTTTCCAAGTTGGAGATGAAGTTTGTCTTTACATTAGTAAGGAGAGGCTTAAAGGAGAAGGTAAAAAACTGAAACCAATTAGATATGGTCCTTTCAAGATTCTTGACAAGATTGGTAACAATGTCTTCCATTTGGATTTACCTCCTTATATGCAAATGTATGCAGTTGTTAATGTTGAGAATTTGAAATTGTGTGAGCCTCCTTTGATTGATGATCAAGGAGAACATGTTCAGATTCCTTCTATAAATGATTTCTCCCCAGAATATCTTACAAAACTGCATGAAGACACAATCCTTGACAGGAGAATGAGAACTTCAAAATGAGGAAATGTGGAATATCTTCGAATTGGTCTTAAAGGCACAAATCCAAGAAAAGCCAAGTGGATTGAGGTTGGAAAGGTGAGGTAACTATACCCTCATCTACAGATAGACTAAAAATAGCCTTTTGGAGGTCCAAAAGCTTTCCAATGGGGAGGTGTGATCCAGGGGATCAAATTTTGCTCAAAATTCAATGTGCTTGGAATCGCTTCAAATTGAACTAGTGTGTAGGCCTCGTCGTCACGAACCCAACACAACTTGTTTGGGTTCAAACGAACGTCGGATGAGTGAGATATCATGTTCTGTTCAAATCGTCAAAAAGGCAAAAAACAAAATTGCTGATTGTACAGTCCATACATATGCTGATGTGGCAAGGCCATACGATGATGTGGTAGAGCCGTACGCTGATGTGGCAGGGATGAGATGGCGGACAGTTGGCAGTTGGATGGTCGAATCATTTCTTGACATGTGGCATCTTGGTGGAGAATGGATTGGTGACACATGGCCCAAGCAAGGGCCCCCACGTGTCACCTGGGCATTGGATAACATTTGTGTAGTCGGCAGGACTCGACCCTGCGACCTCTGGGCAGGAGAAGAGATTTGGGAAGGGATGCCCAACCGATGTGCCCACCATTGTTTCTTAAATACTATATGGTTGCGAATATATTTGAATTAACATTATGTTATGGTTTGGGCGCGGACAGGGCTGGGGCTAAGCCCCAACCCCCGTTCATATACATATAACATATGACTACCCACGCGCGTAATTCAAATGGAGTCAACAACACATATGACCGGTGGTGCATACATTGCGTGGGAGTTTAATTACCAATGGGTTTAAAACCGCGCCGACATTTTTCGCTCTACCATTTGACTTGGGACTTGGCCCCTTTTGTGTGCGCACGCGGTCATATGGCCATATGCCCAACGGTTTGGCGGTTAGGGGCTAGGCTCCCTAACCATCCTACAGTTTGCACGGTTTTCGATTATGTGCCCGGTGCTAGGTTTTAGCATGGAAATGAGCGCGTGTGCTAGGTTGGACACACCGAGGTGCAATTTGGTGATCCAGAGACAACAAGTTTGAAGGGGAACTTCCAGGAAGCCTATCATCTTCATTTTTTGGCCAAATTAGGTGCCAAAAAAGCCCATCTAGGGGTTTTTGGACGTTCTGAAGCCATTGGAGCCATCTATTTGGCATTTTGAGCAATGTAAAGCACATATTTTAGCACTTTGAGCAAATAATATAAAAGATCCATTGGAAGCTGGACCAGGAGATGTAGCCCAAGAGAGGGGTGAACTCCTTTATCATTTGTTGTGTTATGTATTTACTGTTCACTATTATTTGTTGTTTATTATCTGCATCTTGAATGTGTAATTTCTATGAAAATTGTGTTTTCAAATTGATCCTTTTGCATAAGAACACTTTAATTAAAACTTGCAAATATTTTTAAGAATACAAGCCTTTATCATTTTTAGATCAGTTATTGTTCTTCATCTTGTGCTGAACAAAAACCTCTCTCAAATTTTCAAAATAAACTACCTTTTTCCTGTTGTCTTCTATTCTAAAACTAGGGAAAATACAACAAAATGCCAAGAAATTGACATATAAAAAATAAATATAATTCGATTTGAGCTTGACAACAACATATTGAGGACGAGTCATAACCATAAAATCATTCTGGACACCTTTGAGATCATTGAAGAATCCATTTTCCTTGATCTGAGGATATTTCTGTGCTTTCTGTTCTTAACAAAACTTTCAACAACTAACACATATAGAACATAGTCTATTTAGCTGTCGAAAGTCAAGGGATTCGACAACTAACAACACCTCTGCGGACCAAAATAAGCTGCCAAAAGTCTTGAGTTTCCAAAACCATTCAAAATTTCAAAATTTGATTCCTTTACTCTGTCTAACTCTTAGGATTTCATGTTTAGGTCCATATCAACTTCAACCATTGCTTCTAAACCAAGATGAGCTCTTGGTTTAGGTTTTTTAGGTGTTGTTTTAAAACTCAAGAACTTGATCATTTGGTAAATCTCTTGGTTTTTCTTAGACAGTCTTTTATTCTTCCTTTCCAAAGCTACATGCATCATAGTTAACCTTTTAAATGAGTCTCTTACCTCATCAGATGTCTTTTTCATAGACTGATTCTGAGATTTGATAACTCTTTCTAACAACCTAAGCTCTGTGACTTATTCTTTCAACTTCTGAATCTTGGATTCTTTACTGATCTTCATTTGGTTGATGTCTCAGGTATCTCAAATGATGGAGCTTCAACTTCAGTTTCCTCTCTCTTCTCCATGGGTGGCTCAGACTCAGAATATGATTATGGAAAATTCAAGATGTTTTTATCAACAACATTGCTCTGGCCCTCTATTCCCTGATGATACCCTTGCAATTTTTCACAAACCCTGTAGCAGCCTGCATCCTTAAACATCTGACAAATATCTGGATGAGAATCTAGATAGGAAATATCTTTGAGCTCTTTCCTGAGCAGAGATCCTCCCTTCTTCATCTACAAAACAATGTCAACACTTGCAATACAATGGAATCGGGCTTGGGGAGACAAAAAACACTGATGGAGGATGAATTAAGGACCAACAAAATAAAATGTGAGATATGAGGGAGATATTTCAATGGAAAACCGGCTTTTGAAATACATTTGGAAAACAAAGGGTTTCAAATCAGATGGTAATTCAATATTCGATCAGGAGCATAAAAGGTGGGCCACGTGATCAGTTAAGTGAAAGAAAGAGTGGCTAAGGATATTGGATTATGGCAGATCCGGAATAATGTCAAGAGTCTTAGATTTGATAGGTTTACGGTTAAACAAACACCATCAAAAAATCATTATAACTAAACATGGATCGCCCCGATCAAAATATGATCTCCTTTAGTCCTTTTCGATAGCTAATAAACCATCATGGCACACATACTTGACAGTTGAGAACTTTAATTTGAAGTGCTGACCGTTGAAACAAATATGCGCTTTCGTCAGCTTAGAGAGTCTTTCACATGCCATTTTAGTTGCCGAAAGTGACAGCTTTCGACAACTTAGAATGCTTTGAAAAATGGCCCTTAGCCATCGAAAGTGAAATTTGGGAGTTTTTCTAAATGAAAGTATAGACTCATTGCTTCTTGAAAAGACAAGTGAAAAACTCATCCTAAAGACACTTAACTCAAGAATAACAAAAGTTATTTCATCTAATGATCTATCCTTTCACCTAATGACAATGACTTGGAAAATTTATTTGAAGAGACAACAAGACCAACAAGCCAAGGACTTTTTCATGAGACTCACAAATAATATCTGAATTAGCATATCTCCTATCATTATAGGACACTAACAGTTTGGACATGTGAATCTGAAATGCATAATGAAAATGCAAGATTATATTCCTTGTGGAATATCAGATAGAACTCTAAAATAATGAAGCTAATATTAACTCAATAATTGAGGTCATGTAAAATCATTTGGCTAAGCAACAAGAGAGTTTCATGTTGAAGAGGTTCTCGTGGAGGAACTGTGTAAAGAAATTTTCCAGGAGAACAAAGTTATAACCTTAATGATTGTTGAGAATTGGATAGTGGGCTGCAAAACCTATTTATATAAGACTGTTATATTACATTTTAAAATATCATGCTTGAGTACCAAGACATGAAGATGAATGAGGACCAATATGATGTATGGTTGGGAAATGTGCGGAATGCAAAAGTTCACGATTCATTATGAACAAGAGACTTGTTGATGTAGCATGTTGAATTACCCAAGAAGGTCAAGGTGAACATGACTAAGACTGCTCAAGAGATAGATAAAGTAGATCCCAAGAGGGATAAATTGTAAAACCAAAGTAGGAGAAGGTGATTAATACTTCTCCCACTATGAAACTCTAAATAATAATACATAGTTGTATGCTTAAAAATGACCACTGTGAAAATAAGTACAACTAGTAACTGAAAGACACAATATTGAATGTGTTTAAATGAATGAGCTTGGTTAAGCTAGTGTGTGAAGGCATTGAGGCCTTGAAATTAACTCATTTGGGTTGAAAGTTTCGTGATGGGAGAATCCCTTAACTCCTTTATTGTTGTCTATTATGTTTATCTTGGATGAGAAATTGATATGTTGATGAATATAGATATTTTGGCATGAGAATGTTGAGAGATGCAACTGAAATTTCATTGTGGTTGCACTCATGAAAACATTGGGGACAATGTGATGGAATGCATATAGATATGCTAAGGCATATATGAAAATGTTTTACTGAAATAGATGTTATGGTACATGCATTTTATTTTACATGAAAACYAATATAAAATGTGAATGTGTTGATGTATGTCACGTGTAGAAAATATTGGAACTATTAGGGAAGGAAAACTGCCAATAGTGAACAACCTCAGACAAAAGTGAATGCAAGAAGGTTGTTGATAAAAAGAAAACTCCAAAAGGGATTTGGGTAATAATCCCTTCTAAAATATTTTGYGTTTTGATGGCATGCATGTGATGTGAATGGTTGTTGTATTCCATTGATACCCAAGTAGTGTATGATTCAGGAAGAAGAACCTGCATGATGGAGGTGTGAACCTATGACAGTCAAGGATGACTCAAATCCTTGGAAAAATGCATGGACACATATATGTCATGAATACATTTCCCAATCAAAGATTGATTGGGAACAAAAGTGCTCAAAGATAGCACGATGATGCAATGCATTAAGGAAATGTGTGTTTGCATGAGAGGGAAGGTAATCGACTACCCATTATGGAAGGAGGACCTTCCAATACTCTATCGAAGTTGTAGCATGGTAAAGAGAGAAATTGGGTGGCCATGGATGTTGGCACCCTGGTTACCAATAAAGAAAGAGTGCTTGGATGCATTCATGTGAAACTTTTAGATTCATGTATGTTGATTTGAGGTCATGAACAACTGAAGTAGGAAAACACATTCCTGCTGTAAAAATAAATGTGTATAAGGAACCATGTGGTAAAGGGGTAGTTGAGTTCCAACCCACCAAGGAAAAGTGCTTAATATGAATAGTAATAATTTTAAAGTTAATGCAAAGGTGCCTTGTGTGTGAATGTGACCATGGATATTGGCATATTGATTAGATTCATTTTTATGTTTGATTGCATTTTGAAAGGCTTGGTATGATAAAGTAATGCATGTGTAAGGAATGGTTTTTTCTTTTTGAGTAAATGAACTTGATTGTTAGTATGTACAGCTCTCAAATTGTTTGTGAGCCACTATAGGTGTGCACTAAAAACATAATGTGCATGAAAAATAACAGTTTGTTTGGCTAAGTGAATAATGAATTGTAGGAAGGAGGGGTCTTGGACATGGTTGTGTTGTAATCCCATAAGGAAGACCAATACCTGATGGTTATGAAAGAGCCAAACTACCATGAGAAAGAAATCTCATGCTTCTGGGACCTGGTTCCTATATGGAGCATATCTGAAAATATAAATGTGGAACTTGAAATCAGTGGGTGATATATTTGAAATAATTTTGATCGAAATAATGAAAGCATCTCGCAAATTTCTATATGTATGTGATACAGGTGAGAGGAAAAAAATATATTTATATGTCCTGGGAGGAAAGATGATGGTTGCAAAGTTGGAAAGCATGGAAAATAGGCTATTGTTCTGACATGAGAACCCTATGATAAGACATGATCCCCATAGAATGATGTGTTCTGGTGATACATGATGAAGGGGTGCTTTTGGCAGAGAAAGAGTGAGGGATTCCTTAGTTGTAAGACTCAGAGAGGTCTTAGAAAATTCTTCTTGTGTGAGAAATACCTAGCAAGGAAAGATGGATCACCCAATGGACTGTATAAAAAAGAAGGGGATGAATGAGCCTAGGCATGGAGGGTGAGTGACCGCAAGGAAGAGGAGACTTCGATAGTTTTGTAATATGTTGATTTCGATCATGCACACAATGGGTATGTCAAGGAAAAACAATGAGCCGAGTAAAGACGACAACCATATGAATACATAACCATAAACTGTACAGATAAGTATTAGGCTGATTGTAAAATTCATCTTTAAATATGGACAACAATTGAATGTTTAATACATGAAAATTGTGAATTAATGTGCATGTTGTTTGATTTCTGTTATAGGCATGTATTGAAGTGCCAGATTTCGAGTGAGGACCAAATCAAGCAAAGAGGAAAAATTTATTGAAGTAGCTGAAAGATGAAATCATGGAAGGTGTTGTTGAGAACACCAAGGATTATGTTCCTTTAAGGGGGAGGGGATTGTAACACCCATGTTTCCCCCAACCTGTAATTAATAATAACTTATGATTTCCATGGAATGGCTTGTAAATATTGTAAATGTATTAATGTTTAATTGTAAACTCCGGCAGTTGACTGATGGGTGAATCCTTAAAGTACTGGCCATGCTATCACGGGAGGAATGAGGGGAGGTTCTATTAAGTTAAAGGACCCCAAACCACCTTGCGTAAATTCTAATTGGAAAAATTCAGATTATTTTCGCTTATCCTAGATATCAAGACAAGTCATTTAATGAGGAATGGTTGGTAGTTGAACAAACAAGAACCCCCATGAACTTGGGTATGGGAAATATAGCTAGGACGACAAAAATTGTCAGTCGAAAGTACAACAAAGTACCATTTTCTATAGCTAGATTCACCCACGAGTTTCTGGCGACTGAAGAAAAAGAAATGATAGTTCGAGAGCCTTCGGGGGAGAAACGAAAAGAGACAACATATGAGAGGATGCAGGCAGCCTAGATATGCACATAGATAGGATTGGAGGAGAGTAGGGACCTCGAAGGAAGAGATATGCTGAAAGGAATGCACGAGTGCGTGCAATAGAAGGATCAAAGAACCCATAGAAGAGTTATGAGTTGGAGCATAGAAATCCTAGAAAACCCAACCTAAGTTAAGAGGTTCATGAGCTTGATGTTGGGAAGGCATATGATAAACCTTGAAGAGGCCTAGGATAGGTGGGTGTAAGGAAAATCTCTACCAAGAGTAGAGTGAAGGAGAGTGACCTTCAAATCTTGTTGAGAACCTGATAGAAATTCCCTGGTGGTATCATGGCTTGGCACGGGGGTGGCCAGAATGCCAAGACTAAATGCATCTAAGACTATAGTTAGGTGGAAAGGAAAACACGCACAATCAGTTGGTTGGCTATCAACTGTAATAGATAAGTATTTTTGTACCCTGTATAATTAAACTATAACTTAAGGCTGAATTTCCCTGTGAATGATTCTCGGACTTGCATGGTTTTTTTATGAGTGCATGGTTTATTTTACAATATGGGTAATTGATGTGTTAATTACCAGTCGGAATACCTACCATTAAACTTGTATATAAGTTGTGACACATGATTGTTGTCATGGGTTTTTACCATTGTAATTACCCTTGAAATTGTGTTGCGAGGATTGTGCAGATGTGATGATTATACATTACAAATAATGATAATTGCAATTGTAACTATGCTTGTGAGCATACCATGTTAGAGTTACCTAGATTTGTACATTTTATGTATATGCAGTCAATGACATATTTATACTGAAGGAGCTGGTAATCGTGTGTTTCTGTCATGGTAATGACCGTTGGAATTATACTTGTACATATAGCATTGCAAGAACTATCTATAATGGTACAGTTAAGGGCATGAACAAATTCTGTGCAAATATGGTATCTATATGACCCTTACTTTTATCTATCTATCTATATATATTGAATCTATACATATTGTTGGCGTTATGTATATCCTCGCACATATGATAATATTTTCCCATATAGTTCACAGCTGTCAGGGCTGAAATTATGGCATGATGTGGTTCAGTTTGAGCTAGAAATATTATTTACAGGTATGGATTATTCTTAGTCGAAAATTCTGCATTAAAAGGGATAAGGGAGAAATCTTACGTGTACGATGGGAATACATGCCATCATGTAATTGGTTGAGACAATAGAGGGATGTGCCCTCGTGGATTCCAAACCTTGATAAGAGATTTAATAAGGGGAGTAAGTTTGTAGGCCACAAAAAAGGAATGGCGGGTGTAAAGTGTAGGAAGTAGACTTAGAAGCATGATGGTTCACGGAGATTGGAAAGGTGAGATGAATGGGTCCACGAGTTTGCCAACCCGTGAACCCGACAAACTCACTAAATAATCTAAGTGTTGAGTTTTAGAAGAGAGGAAGGGACTCGGATGAGTCCACAAGTCCGTGAACCTGCCAACCCGCCGACCCGACAAAATCACTAAATAATCTAAGTGTCGAGACTTCTCAAATGAACCTATGAAACGATTCTTATAAAATTATGCATTGATGACTCTGCATAGATGGGAAAATGGTTAAGTGTTGAGACTTATCAGACGGACCCATGAAAGGATGCTATGCATCCACGAGTTCACGAGTCTGCGTAGATGGAAAAATGGTTAAGTGTTGAGACTTCTCAGACGAACCCATGAAAGGATGCTTATAGAGTTATGCATCCGCAAGTCCACAAGTCTGTATATGATGGAAAAATGGTTAAGTAGTGAGACTTCTCGGGAGAAATTATGAAAGGAAGCTACAGAATTATGAGTCTGCAACTCCACAACCCACGAGAGTACATCGAAAGAAGGTGTGAGCGACAATGGTTGTAGGCATGCATGGAATGAAGTTCCACCATGGCAGGCTAGGATAATGCCACGTGAGAACCAGGGTGTCGCCACATCGGTTGGAATGGAAAATGACATGTCACGTGGATCCCACATGGAAGTAAGAGAGAGGTTGCCTATGTAAACCCAAGAACTTCGGAAGAACATACCTTTCGTCCCAAAACTCAATTCTTAGTGAATTTACCATCGTTGGAAAGATCTTGAACACTAGAAGAGGATGGAACTGTGATAGAGAAGATTTAAGGTTGATAGAAGAAAATAAAATTGAATACCCCATCCCTTAAAAAGGTACTTAGGGGGTCAGGTTTGTTACATATTTTTCTCCTATGTTTCTTTTTCTATTCTTTTCTCTCAAATTAATTGCATTGCTTCTTAATTAGATTCTAGATCCTCTTGGAGGTTGATGAGCCGAATGTTACAATAAAGAATATGAAGTCAAACTATATTGATAAGACAATGTAATGAAATCCTTGAATTATACCTTTTTCTATGCAATAGTCAACTACTTTGGTCAAACTACCCTACCAATTGAACGCCCTCTCGACCACTTAATTAATTGTCTTGGTTGATTGTCGATTGTTGGTTTTCTATCTCGATAAGATATAGAGGTGTAATAAACATGCTTAAGATTTTGTTCCAACATACATGAAAATAACAAATTGGAAGTAAGTTAGAATGCCCTATTGATTGGATGTTATTTCTACGTTAGATATTCAATCCTACTCTATAATTAACTCTTCCTCCATAGCAATAGAGAAAATATTAATTGCAATGACGATTGGTGTAACAATGGTGGATGATACCATAGTTGGATGTGCACGAGTCAATCAAATAACTTAAATACTGAAAAATCAAAATTTTAATAATGATGCATTTAACAATATGAAACAAATATTACTTATTGGTTGTGTTGGCATCCAGAATGAGTGGATTCATAGATATTGACACTTAATCACTGTCAATCTGCATAGAAACATTAGAATAAAATTAGAAACCTTGCCATCTACTCATACGAATAAAATAACTCATTTTATGAATTAAAAACTCTTATCATTACCTGTCAACAGAAAGACCAGAACGACATGTAGCATTAACTATCACGTTTAAATCCATTGATGGAAGGGGAGCTCTATGTGATAGAGGAGTATCATCCGATACTAACTAAAAACATGAACAAAAATACAATGGCGTATCATCTTATATCATCATGTCAATATATCTAAGAAAAACTATACAGATTAATGGAGTTACATATTGAATGAATACATCAGTAGGAAAGTAAGAGGAATGACCATACAAAGTTTTCCCTTAATATGTGCGTGGTTGTGGGAATGGATGATTCTCTGTATACCTATCATGTGTATTCCATGAGCACCCTGATAACTCTTCCTAGCTACCACAAAAAGTACCAAATGTCCTCCTAAATGTTAGTTGTAGAGATTAATGAATTTATAAATTGAAGGAATCCATCAATAGGAAAGTAAGAGGAATGGCCATAGAAGGTTTTCCCTTAATATGTTCATGGATGTGGGAGTGAACGATTCTCCATATCCCTTGAAGGAATCTAGGAAAGTAAGAGGAATGGCCATAGCAGGTTTTCCCTTACCTTGATATGTTCATGGATGTGGGAGTGGATGATTCTCCATATCCCTATCATGTGTATTCCCCGAGGAGCATTGAATGACTCTTCCTAGCTACCACAAAAAGTACCAAATGACTCCTTCCTAAATGTTCCCTCGACCACACAACTCTCAACATATGTGCCATGGCGGACCAACATCCATGACAACTGTAACAATGTGCCATGTATCTTTTTGATTGTTATTGAGAAGAATGGATATGGGAGGATATAAGCATGGAAGAATATTTCAAGGGCGAGGGGGTTAACAAACATGGTTTGAATCATTTATTGGATTATTTGTATCGGGGAAATTGAAACCATTTAATTTGTGTTAATAAAAGCTATAGTGGATATAATGAGGATTTTAATTTTCTTAATATAATATAAATCAGATCATCTAATAAAATTGTTCACTAAATTTGTATTTTTTATTTATTTGTGGAATCAATAACTAGTTTATTAACGTGATATGGGGTTCTGTTATCCGTGACATGGGGTCGTGTTATCCATGACACGGGGCCATGTTATCCTACTGCTACCATTATAACCTCTACAACACACAAGGTAAGTTGAGGTTTCAAATCAGTAACTTCACATAACAGAATAACTTAACCATACACTTCATCAACAACTTCTCTACACTACTAAAACCACTAAATTTAATACTTATTTAGACAAGCATATTTGATATATATATATATATATATATATATATTTATTTATTTATTTATATATATTGTATTTGTTGAGGTTATAGTGTACAATCAAAATTAGCCCATCGTTAGATTTTTGTGCTTTTGGTTTGCACTAAAATACAACCCGCCCTCTTTATCAAGTAATTGCACTATGCAATGTTGTAATTACACAAGTGCTCTTACATGGTAACTAATTTTGTTTTATTTTTTCAAATTATATTATTCTTTTTATATATTGTTTATCTCAAATATATAACCAAATTTTTTATGGTTTTTGATTAAGTTAGATTTAAATTATATTATTAATTTATATTGGAGAAATTTAAAGAATGTCTTTTTGTATTTTGTGGATGGAGTCTCTACTACAATCATTGTTGTATAATTACACTCTTCAATTAAGGGGATGTGAATTAAGTACTTATAAACATTGAAAAAGCTAAATGCACAATAATATTAGTAACGAGTGGTTGAGCTAACCCCTTGCGCATATTACATTAGATATTGGTTTCAACATGAATTATAATTTATTGTATGTGAGTTATATAATCATTGTAGTTCCATCTTAATTCCACACATTTTTTCTTGGAAATAACTCCTTGGAAAACACTTCGGCATTTCTTTTCAATCCAAACGTAGTTCCTAGTAAAGTGGGCAACATAGAATTAGAGCACCTAACCCTATCAGAATCAAGCTAGGGATCTACACAACATGTTATACTTTGGATGATGTCCTGGAAAATGTGGCACCAACCAATTGAAATCTTTATTCAAAATGTATTTAAGAAATCTCATAGAGAAAAGGATCACAATGGAAAAATTAGGTTGTACATACTGTAAAAATCTTTAAAAAAATGTAAATACAAATTTATTAAAGATTAGTTTAGTTCCATTTGTTAACTATTATGCTTAGCTATCTCTTTTAATAAATTCATTTTTAAAAACATGAAATATATATATATATATATATATATATATATATATTACTTTATTAGTCTCGCATTAAGTTACACATCTCATCCATACCAGGTTGTAAAAGCACATCACTACATAGACTCTTCAGATAAATGATTGAGGAATGTGTGTGTGTGTGGACCCAAGGATTAACTTGATTAGTAGATGCTCCTTTAAAAATGTTTAAGGAGGTATCAAGATCAAATCTCATTAAGACCCTTGAGATTACCTGTGAATGGCATAAGGTTGGAACAAGCATACTATCTCTCAAGGACATCATGAAAGGATTTAGTGTGAATTGTCTAGGAACTTCTGCATGTCTTGAAAATTGTTTGTTATCCTTACCTTCCGCATATGACGAGATAGGCTACAAAATAGATATAGCTTGTGGGTATATAATGAAATTGACCCATTGACCAAGGATTGAAATGCCTCTTATGCTATTAATCCCCAATGGGTGGCTCTAATGGTATATTCTCATGTACAAAAGTTTAAGGAGGTCTCAAGATCAAATCCCATTATGTCCCTTGGGATTATTTGTGAAAAATTTAAGGTTGTTTCAAGTACATTAGCTCCCATGGACCTCATGAAAGGCTCATGCATGAACTATCTAGGCATTTGTGCATATATGTAATAACCTAGGTAGTTATTCATTCTTTACTCATAGGGGGATACAAGCTTAAAAACTATTATATCTTGTACGTCATCTTCTAGAGCCATTGCCTGCGGTTGAAAATGCCTCCTGCATTGAATAGTCAATGCCAATGGTTTAGCTTGATCCATTATCACCAATGATGATAGGAATTTAGATAGTTTTGTGCTAACATATATGTAATTTGAATCCTTCAGGGTGTGGTGTAGTAATCTATCCTAATGGGTTTACTAGGGATACCATCCAAGAATGGAAGGAAGCATTACTAGAATTCCACATGTAGTTTTCCTTGCTTACATACATACACACATATTTCCATGGAAAACTTCATAGGATAATCGACTCTTTCCGGAAATATTTGGTTGGAGTATGAGTCAATCGATAACCATAATAAAGGGTAGTAACCTTGAGGTACTAGACTATATTTGAACATGTGACCTATGGTATCCCCATTGACAACATTCCTTAGGTGGAGGGTTCAACTAGTTGAGCTCACCTTTCAAGATTAAATGTTTGGAAACATCTTGTCCCACCCTCAAGAACTTAAGTGAGAATAAGGTTGTTGATATCTTGCTAACTTGAATTGATATGTGAAATGAAAACATGTCGCATGAGATATTTGATCCTAGGTTGGGATGATAACAACTTCTCTTCTCATCCACTAAAKCTAGACCAAATTGGTTTAAAATGTTTTAAAACAATGGATCCCATCCTCAAGTGCTTAAGTGAGAGTGAGATTGCTAGTACATTGTCAACCCCATAAAAATCAAGGGATACACCAGTTATGTGCACCTCATATATGTTATTGAATTGGATTAAAGACCCCCCTTTCTTGTCGAAACAAACCTTGGTCCTTCGTGATATTTGAACCTAGATGGACAAGGAAAATGTCATATTTCTTTCTTATGAGGAGATCTCATCATTTTTCTTAAAATAGTTGGATGAGTGATGGATCAACTGTCAACCACAACAACGATTGGTAACTGTAAGGGACTTCACTATATTTCAATCTTTGATATATAGCCTCCCTGTCATATGCATGCTTTAGGTAGATGGTTAAACAAATTAAGAAGACCCTTTGGTGTGTGTGTGTGTGTGTGTGTGTGTCTGTGTTATCACAAATGGAAAATAGAATATAAGGGAAGAGAATAGAATATTTTACTTAAATATATGGAAGACACTATAGGATCTATGGGACAAAGAGTTACAAAAACTTACAATTGTATCTTTGATTTCCTATATCTCAAGTATGTCTCAACCGTGGAAAATTTTAGGGGCTAAATTTTTCCATTTGGCTAATTTTCAATTTTTTCCAAAAAGTAATTTGTCAAATTCTATTTTCTCCCATAAATAATTCACCCAAATTCTATGGGATCACCTTTATGTTAAAAAACACCAAAATTTTCTAGAAACTATATAAATTACTCTGAAATTTGAATTTTTTTACAAAAATGTTATCAAGCATTTATAGTTGGAATTTAAAATTAATAAGATTTGCTAAAGTTTCTACACTTTATCATATAAGTATTGATCCTTAAAATTTTCCCTAATCTCAACCTTGCAGTATTCTATGCACTAAATTGAAATCTTCATTCTAAGTTGAGTGCCTCTACCTCATGTTTTTCATACATATGATAACATAACATCACATGCACCTCATCGTAAATTTCTTATTTGTAAAATCAACATATTTTCTTCTTTATTTATATTTTCTCATTTCTGTATTTAATTTGTTAAATAATATCACATTGATAAAAATCTCATTTTATGACAATTTCTTACCAAAACGTTTTTACTATTATTATATAAATATCTTATCTCTTCAAATATTAACCTTCAATGTTCTAATTCTAATTGAAATATTCCATCCTACACAACTATAAATTCGATCTTCCAACAAGGTTGCGTGGCAGCGTAGTTCCTGCCAACGAGGTTACAAAGTAAATTGTGGAACGAATTGTAAATGACGGAAGTGTTTGGTGCAAAAGTTATATCACGGAAATGTTGTGTGCAACATGTATATCATGGAACAAGGGTAACAAAATTTCATTATCCCCAAGGCGTGACCCCGTGGAGCAAGGTAAATTGTGGAAAATGGGTTGCAAAATGTATATGACAGAAATGTTGTTTTGAACATGTATATCATGGAAAATTCACCCCGCGGAGAGATAGGAAACTACAGCTGTAACAACCCTAGTTAAATAATTATTTGTCATAGTTAAATAATTGTTTAAAGTATATTAAGTTTAAATAATTAATTAATTAATTGTCCTGAATTATTATTGTTTAATGTATATTGATTAATTGATTAATTAATTAATTAACTCATTAAATATTTGGGTAATGAATTTAAGTTTAATAAATTTTAATTTATTAAAAGAGAACTTAACATATCGAAGGATGGCACCATTAAGGAGAAGGGGATAAGGTGGTTGGCATTGAATGGAGGGATAAGGTGGTTAGCATTGAATGGAGAGATAAGGTGGGTGACTCTTAATGAAAGGAAGAGGCGGTGAATGGGAAAGGGGAATATGAGGGGGGAAAACATTCGGGAGGGGGATTTTTGGATTTGAGGGGAGTATTATTTTGATATTGGGAAACAATATTGGAGCATTTTAGGGGAGATTGGAAGACTGTATTTTTGGTTTTGAGTTTGGTGGACTGTTGCAGGGGGGCATCTATTGCTGGGATTTTTGAGCTCGAGGGCAAGAATCCTTACGGAATCCTGGAGCTAGGGAGTCGTATAGGCTCTGTTCCTAGTTGGCTAGGTGGTTAGACGGTTTTGGGCAATGCATCAAGCAGAGTTGGGGACAATAGTAGCATCAGTTAGAGGTATGTATTTTCATTATTTTGCTGTGTTATGAAATTGATTATAATCTGCTCATAAATATTAATATGTTGATTATGTAGTGGATTATTTTGATGAATAAGGAATGGTTTAAGGTTAAGTTAGCATGTCTCTATTTTAATTTATGATTTATAAGGATCTGTTGGAAGAGGCCTTACACGGTATCCGAGCCCTAGTTTAAAAACTTGGACTAGGGCCTACCCACCTATCCAATTTAGGAAAGGAATTGTTCCCACCCAAAAAATTAAAGAACACTAAATAATCCGTATAGGGTAAATATATATATTGAAAGTAGCCCAGGGGCCCTGAAACCCTTAATTAGATATAAATCTGGGCCAAGCTCTAGCAACAGCCCCAACTAACCTGCAAGCCAAGCACACAATTATTTTGGTTATATATAAACAGATCTATATACATATAAACAATACACACATTGAAAATAAAACAGTATAATATTATACAATTGGAAAATGTTAAATCAATTTTAACAGTTGCTTTTAACACATTGAATATAT
>JASDQU010095781.1:9821-21534 GCA_032191745.1 Picea mariana | reverse complement strand
AAACATGGTAGGAACTATGTGAGGAAACAAGGAATCACATATCAAATCCCAAATGTGATCCTCAATTGACTTAGAATCACCCCTCCTTTTAAACCCTTAATTCCATCTCTCATCTTCCATCCCTTTCTTTGTTGAAATATGTTGGAGTTTCGACTATATTGATCTAACTCTAGATATAATCCAAATGTGAAAGCATTAAATCTTTCGACCTAACATCTCTAGTAGACAACTAGTATTAGTCATCACACATCTAGGGGAGTGTGGATAGCATGACCCTCCCCAATGCAAGGGGAGTGTGGATATCTATAAGATAAGTGTGTCTTTGTGATAATTTAGTTACAAGTGGTAATAACATAGAGTCGGGACTTAGTAAGGTACCTGCTAAATAGGGGTACATGCAATCAATATATTAGTAGCCCCAATATGTTTTAATCAAGTCAAGCTCCAGTGGGACCAATATAACACAAGGTTTGTTACTAGAAAAGACATGTCTAAAAGTTTTTTCATAAATTATGGTTGTGGAGTTTACTTCGGTTTTGTCAAAGAACAAATTCCTTACACCACCTTCGAGCCACTAAAACCAATCCTATTTTCTATTAATGTGCATGTAGTTGTATCTTGTTTAGTAGGGTCATGTGGGTATCTAAGGATTTTCTGCATGATTCAGGAAATTAAATTAAAGGCTAGTCACGTGATCAAATAAATAGTCAATTTGATGTTTGACTTTGCTTACTAGTGTGTTAAGTAGCCATGAGGGAGAATGATTATGTTACTTTGTTGGAGTATATCCCTAACTTACATTAGTTTATACCTAGCCTAGACTCCTAGATCTTGGTTAATACATTCATTTACACTTTATTTCACCTAATTTGGCCACATAGAGAAGAAGGGCACCTCATCCCTAGATTTTAGGGAAAACTGCTAATTTTAGATCAAGACTCAACTCCTGGTTCTTGATTTTATTGATGTTTCTTGATTTTCTTGATTTATTTATGATTTATTCCAACTCCCCCATGCAAAAAATCATCTATTATTAGGGAATGTGCACCTCCTCTTTGAGTGAGAGATTTATTCCTTAATTAATGATTTTTTTTGTTACTATTATTAGTAACTACTATTTCGGGTCAATTAAGTGAGTTGGAACTGCTTCTCTTGTTAGTTAAGTGAGCTTAAGTGAGCTAATGCAAATCACTTAACTCTTGTGGACATTAATGAGTGTGTGACATGTATCTTTAGTAGTCTAGGTCAAACTATGTGGTCTCCCTTAGTTTATGACACCTATTTTAGCTATTTCTAGCTTTTTTTTACTAGAATTTCTATGTTGGAAATTCTATATATTCACCTCCTCTCTTCTTTTTTGAGTATGGTTGCTCATGTATATTCATTTTTTATTAATATAATTCTCTGATTTATGGATCAAAAACTTTCTCTCATTGATCTAGGTGGATATCGGTGGCCACCCACCTTTTCCAAATGGCTCAAAACGACTTTCTGACAATTTTGGCAATTTACTATTTTTAGTAGGTTTTAACTTCCGGGGCCATTTTGAGGGCCCAAATGAAGGTTTTTTTAGATATAGGTTCTCAATTATAGTTGAAAGCATAATTGATCCCCCAAAATGAATATTCTCGACGATACCTTTCCAATGAGCTATCACATGCCTAAAACGGAGATTGTATGCAAAAGTTACGACCCTGGGAAGTTGATGTACTCACTTACCCAAACGGGGCCCACATGAATTTTGGTGATTCATCTCCTAGGGTTAGGTTTTTGGATGTTTAGGACTTTTGGCATTCTCTTTTATTGTAAAAGGGCCTTCAGAGCCTCATTGTAATCATCTTCTTGTGAATGCAAGTAGCCGTCACATCTCTTCTCAGAGATAAGCTGCTACCATTCTAGCGAGTCTTTCACTCTGTATTTTTACAGTTTCTGTACATTTCTTTCATTAATAGAAATCGTGTATTACTGTGCATTTCCTTATTATATCTCCTCTCTCATTTCGTGCCGAAAATAATCTAGATCAGTGGTATCAGAGCAGGCTGCTCTTGATCGTTTTTTTCAGTGCATGTCCCTGACGAGGTCCGAGTATAGCAAGTTGGGTCTCGATCTTGTCTCTCTTGAAGACAATCTCTCTCGCACACCCAAGAAACCCTCAATGGCGGAATAAAATAAAATCGACGGAGCAGACGATCCTATCAATCTGTTGCTTGAGCAAGCTCTCACGTGACAGAGGGACGAAATGATGGAGAATTTTTTCCACATCCTTAAACGCCTGCCGATAGCATCAGGCGCATCTTCATCAAGAGACCACTTTGGAGGCACATCCCCTTTCAAGGTACAAGTTAATTTTGATATTCCTGTATTTGAAGGACAGATAGATGCAGAAGCCCTAGAAAAATGGTTAACTCTGCTAGAAGGTTATTTCTCTGTTCACAATTTTTCTGACAAAGATGATCCCCAAGAGTAATAATGACACTACGAGGTCGAGACTCATATATAGCATGGCGTTTCCACATATATGGCTGGCCCAAGATAACATCACAAACATCCAGTGGGGCAACATCACATAATACCTCATCCTTGAAAATTGCTAATTTTAGATCAAGACTCAACTCCGGGTTCTTGATTTTTCTTGATTTTCTTGATTTATTCATGATTTATTCGAACTTCCCCATGCAAAAACTCATCTATTATTAGGGAATGCACACCTCCTCTTTGAGTGAGAGATTTATTCCTTAATTAATTATTTTTTCTGTTATTATTATTAGTAACTACTATTTCGGGTCAGTTAAGTGAGTTGGAACTGCCTCTCTTGTCAGTTAAGTGAGATTAAGTGAGATAATTCACATCACTTAACTCTTGTGGACATTAATGAGTGTGTGAAATGTATCTTTAGTGGTCTATGTCAAACTATGTGGTCTCCCTTAGCTTATGAACACCTATTTTAGCTATTTCTAGCTTTTTTTGACTAGAATTTCATGTTGGAAATTTTATATATTCACCTCCTCTCTTATTTTTTGAGTATGGTTTCTCATGTATATTCATTTTTTATTAATATAATTATGTGATTTATGGAGCAAAAACTTTCTCTCATCTCTTGAATATCAGCAAATTGCATGTGTTCAATTCAACTAGAATTCTAGATCTATCAGGGTTTCTGCAGGAATTCTACATACTTTATTGTTCATTAGTGATGATTATGGGAATGGTCTCCTAAATATCACTAAAATTGAGAAGATAACAATAGAGGATAATCATGTCTTCTAAAATTATGTCTTAAAATTTTCAAATTTGTAGCAAGATATTAATTACATGTGTGTGTGTGTGTTTTATGATACACATGTGATTTTTGTTGTATTCATGAGATAGAGTAGTATACCTTCATAATGTTAAGAGGGCCATGTGAAATAACACTAGTGATATATCCACTCATAGTAGAAACATTTTCTAATGAAAACCCATATCATATAGGAGTTTTTATGATAGAAATAACATGTTATACCTACCTTCTAGTTAACAAAACTCTTCATAAGTATTGATTTTTCATTGAATTTCGATTTAATAGTATTTTTAATGGTATATCAATGTTCTATAGAGTGATCTCCTTCTCCATTCCCAAGTGATTTAGACAAGAATTGCCATCTTTATGCCAACCCCTATTAAGCCATAGGTGGCTTTGACTAGACTTTGAATAAATCATAGGTAGCATATTTTCTTTCATGTTAGTAGTCTCTTGTGCCTGTACATTAGGTACCTAGTTTTAGTCATTCTCTTAATGGGGAAATAACTAATTATATGAGGATAGGATAGGTTGTATGATATTAATGTTAAGATTATAAATTATAAACACTTTTGAATTTTATCAGTATTTCTCTATGATTATATAGAAATGCTACAACCTAAATCTTCAAATCCATATAATATAACAAGATTGATGAGTGTCTCAAAAGGGGTTTATTTTTTTCCTAGAGCCAAAATTCATACGATTTACAATTGTTTTCAAGGTCAAAATAGGTTTTCTATCCTTCATTGATCCTTTTCTCAATGCTATAGTTTCAATTAAACTTGTGATTAAGGTCAAATCCAAGACATTTATATGAAGAAACTTCCTATAAGTTGTTATTACCATGTATCCTAAATGAAAAGTCATATTTATTAAAGGGTTAGCATATGCAGGTGTCAAATTCCATTAAATTTTTATTATATTTTACCTCCCTATGATAATGGTGTTAGCCATATGGGATAGAAAGGGATAACTACCCTTTTTCCAAGGATTCTTATGAAGAAGAAAGGAGGAGTCTTTGAAAAAGGTGGTAGGGAATGTGATAAAAGTGGAATAAAAGAAAGAGTGTGGGTTGGATAATTGGGAGGAGACATAATTCTTGAAAGTTGAAGGGGACTTAACTACTTTATTTGTTATTCATATATTACTTTGTTGTGTCCTAGATTGTCGTTGTTGTTTGTGAAACATTGGACATGGAGGGATTAGATGTTAGGTTTAATAATCAACAACAACAACAAAAAAAAAAACTATATCAAGCAAGGGAGATAGGGAGTTTATAGTTAAGAAATCCCTTAGTGGAAATATGGTCCCTTTATGTAACAATTAGGTACAAATCCCTTAGTGGAAATCTCTTAGTTTATAGTGCAATTAGGTCCCTTTATGTAACTTTAGGTGACCATAAAATATCCACAACTATCCAACAATTTGTCCTTAAATCTCTCAAGTGATCCAACTATATAATATAACATTTGCACAGTTCATATGTTATATAATATAACATTATCCAATCTGTGATCAGATAAGAGTGCAACACTTAGTAAAGCAAGATTTCTTATGTTCTAAGATTAAAGGCATACCAAGTTGTTGTACAGTAAACAATGAATCCCAACCAACCATCATATATTATACACTATAACAAGTAAACTATGCATGTTGGAAAATATGGGAAATATATTGGAAAACATGGAAAATATATTGAATGATCGAATTTCAAAACAAAACATCCTAGAAAATCATTTTCTAGATCACAAAGATAATGTAAGAATATCACCTAAACTACTCCATTAGCATCATTGTAGACATTACCATTTCGAACCATTAATTTTGTGACAATTAAGACTCACTCAATTGCATCTTCTTCAAAATATATACGTCATTAAAACTCACATTACTATTTGTAGAAATAGGCTTCATTACCACCATAAATTTTGTGACAATTAAGAATCACTCAATTGCATATTCTTCAAAATATATATCCCATTAAAACTCACATTACTATGTTTACAATAGGCTATGATGCACTTACATTTGAAATTATTGTCATGATTGCTCTCAATCAACATGAATTTCCACCTTATATGACTATATTTTATCTAGATTTCTAACTCCAACTAAGCCTCACAAATATTACATTTGCTCCACCTCATATTAATTTATATTAGGACTACGAACAACCCTCATACCCATCTCCTGTAACCTGACAATAAAGGAATTCATATAAAAACTCAATGACATAAACAATGCTAATGGGAAGTTTATCAATGGCATATAATCCATGTTCATGCAAGACCTTCATCTCGTCATGATTAAAACATGTTGATGTTATTAGTGGGTGTGTGAGGTTATGAAGATTAAACTCTTTGTTTTGGGGATTCTAATGCATTGCATTATATGTGGTCTTAGTGGATCCAACCATAGGGAACTTTTAAGTAATCTTAGTGGTATAAACATGCTATTGAGTTAATTTTGGGTAGTTATCCACTCAATGTTAGACTTTATTACTTTCTATATTCTCAAAAGAGTGAGACACAATAAATGGATAAAGACATGTTAGAAGTTGAAATCATGCGTCTCAACAAGAATGTATTCTCTTCTCCAGTGATCATAGTAAAAAATAAGGATAAGTCTCGAAGGATGGTCCTAGACTATAGGGAATTTAATAAATTGCACTTAAAGATGAGTTTCTCATTCCTACCATTAATAAATTATTAACTTGTATTTGTAATCCCCTTGCTTTCTATTTTTCTGAATTGATTTCCCTTGGAGAACCCAACTTCTGATTTCAATGACTTCTATGTGTGGGTTTTATTTATTATTATGAAAAGATTGTGTTTTTTTCTTCTGTCCCTTGTTCCTTTAGTCATCGGTCCGTGCCTAAGTAGTCAACTAGGAGTCGAATCGACGGTCGTCACTTCAGTGTTTAAAGACCTATAGATTCAAATGCCCTGTTTTTTTGTGCATGGATGATGAATGAAGGATAAGAATTTTCTCTGCTGTCAATCCATTAATTATCTTTGAGTTGATTGATTCATGGCTGGATGTTTAATCTTTGCACCTTCTTATGAACGAGTACCTCTGCGACTTGATTGATTAAAACTTCAATTTCTCTCTCCGTTTTTAATTGCTTGAACTTGGGTACATCTCTGCATTTTTATTGATAAACTCTACATTTTCTCTATTAATGCCCCATCCAAGTGTAATACAGACCTGTTGATACTTAGAGCCATTGCTTTGTAGATGGCAGATTTCTTTCATCCAACCAAACATGGCGTAAAGTTAATCGTTGATTTTCATGGACTGTGCTCCATACCTGTTGGATGCATGAAATATGATTGCCCATATAGATAACTTCTACTTCGTTACCATACTTTGACCCATGTACTATTGGTGGATTTACCAAGGTTATTTGTGATAATATTAAAGAACCAAAATATATTTGAAATGGGCATGGGTAGTGGAGTTATGCATCACCCTATTATAATTGTGTCTAACATAAAAAACATTTCTATTAATTTTGTCTTATTAATTTTATCTTATTTACACAAGAATTTAGTTGAAGATGAGCTTCTATTAACCTTTGGATAAGATACTAGTTGAAGATGGTGATGTATTACCCTTTGTATTTACATAAGCATTGGAATCACCTAGCCAAGTCCCGGTTGTCCACGAGGTTTCTGACAGGATGGATCTACCAAAACGCATATTAAAATTGCTTTATAAACGCATGTTGAGCATATAACCACATTAATTTTGTCTTAATTTTTTTTCTTTCTTCATAATTTTTGTTGGTCAATGTTGGAGATATTAACTCATACTTTTCTTGTGTTTAGCGTTTCATGAATTTCCAAAGGATAGATATTGAGGAGAGATGTCGACATATGATTCTCCAAACATTCCTCGCAAATGTTCTAGGCTATCCCAAGAAGAAAGAAGATGAACTCCTTCTTCGACTCGGACTTCGAGTGACCAACACCATTCTCATCAGAGGAGGTTTTCAAATGAGTCTGTGAATAGATCAACTGCATAATGTGCTCAAGCAAGTGCTATGGATGCAACCTTCTGAGATAGATTGTGCATTGATATTCCTACATCTAAGAATGTAGGGAATACCTTAGGACAAGAGAATAATTTTGGTAATTTTCTTTGATTTTGTTTATTTTTGTTGGATTTTTGTGTATTTAAATTTATGTGAAGTTAAATGTTGTAATTACTTTCAAATGTGTGTGTAGACAATGATTTTAGAGAAATGGACGACAATGAAAGAAAGAGTGGTTGTCACGAATATTCTAATGTCGGTGCAGAGGGTGAAGGTGGATTTAGGAGGCCGCGTTATCAAGAAACAAAAGATTACACACCTACGTTCACCTATCCTTCGGATGTTGGTGATGAACTTCCCTGAGAAGGGATTTCTGAATAAATAATGCTTGAGAGATGATCAGGTATTAAAAGGAGGTTGGAAAATATTTGGTGGTCCTGGAACTTCCTTAGGAGAGTAAACAAAGCTTGCAAATTGTTTTGCATTCATTGTAAAACTTTATAGACGCATATAAGAAGATGGGGCCAACCACTGATAGTTTTGTCGATCTAATGAGGCAGCGAAAGTCAGAGGTGATGGGCCCTGATAAATGGGAGGCAATAAAAAATAGAGTTTCAAAAGAAGACATCATTTTGATGTTCAATTTCAAATATGGGTCAGAAGATATTGAAGGTGCAATATTTTAAGCACACTGACATTGCAAGACATTTGTATAACAGATTTTTGGCAGCATATTGAAAATTTTTGTGGAACAATGTGGTTCCACACTATTTTTCAAGACACTTTTATGTAGAGTTTTTATTTCGTATGCACCCTGATTATACTAGTCTATCGTTCAAATATTATAGGACTGGTAAATGATGAACATATGATCACAAAGGGGAATATCAAAATGTGACATTGGCGAGGCCTCCACAACCTTTAGTACCTCACCCAGCAGGGGCATTTGCTTCACATTCAAAGTTGCAGGCTACAACATAGGTTGAAAAAGAGGCTATGAATGAAATCGGGGAAAATTTGGAAGTGATTTTTTATGGTGTTGATGTTGGCATGAACCGTCAACGAGCGGAAGCTAATTCTCAGACCATATTTGTTTATAAAATAGATGCAGAATTAGATACCATATCACCAGAAGATGTTTTGGAGTATGTTGTGATAGTTGGAAGAAGGTCATTCAGAATTATGACCTGAACAATAGATTGGTATGTGTTCTAGTTAGTAAATTTTTGACGCATTTTACGATAGTTTACTTCTAATTCTAGATTTAGATATTATTGTATCTATATAAATAATCAAATTGTTATTGTCATTAATCGCAGTTTGGAGATATGTTAAATGAATCTCCAGTAAGTAGGGACTTGATTCCACAAGTGTAAATTTGGATGGGTTGAATCAGATATGTGTTTTCTAATAGTTGTTCAATCTCCAATCTTTTGAATAAGAAATCAACAACATTTATAATTTTGTATAGATGTGAACATATTGAATCCTAGATTTAGTTCTTAGTTGTGTTGTTCGCAGATCCTTATTCTATCTCCTACTACTTGGGAAGGCTTGTCCCAATTCTCATTGGGAGAGTTTGAAGAGTGTGGGAGTTCACAGGTATCATTTAGTGTGTTAAAATCATTTAAATTTAATGTGTTATAATCATTTAAATTTAATTTTTCAATTTTTCAAATTTGAAATGTGTTATATAGGCTAATGTGGAGAAGAGAGTACCTGAGAGTGTGCTTAAGAGAGAGATTAGGATTGAGGAAGAAGTGGAGGAAGCACCTAGATTTCAGAAGGATGTGTCGATTGAGGATGATTCATAAATGTATTTTTTTTACTTTTATCAATTTTTTGTTTTCTCAAATTTTTAGTTTAGTATTTCTTATTCAATGTTTTGATCAATTATTTTAAAATATATAGAACCCCTAGATAATCTTATCATTGTCTTAAATGGTGTACATTCAAACTTATTTAAGGTTAGATCATGATGAAGACCTAATTTTGAACTTCAACATTTGATTATTTGATAACAGACTCTATCCCACAACAGAAAAAAAAAAAATTCTAAATTTTCTTCGATTGCATTACTTGCTTTCTTGTCCAAGAATGATGTAGTATGGACATTTGTGTTTTCTACATACAACGAAGTGACTTTATTCTTGCCAGGGTATTGTCAAACTCTTAACTAAATTGGTTACTAATCACAAAAACCAACATTCAAGTAGATTTACAAATAATCTCACACATATTGTATATGTGAGCTAGCTCACACATAATTTCAAAGAGAATTTGATTATATGTAATATGAATACATCCCATTTAAATGATTTTGAAGAATGACTTAATATACATGTGCAGATTTGTGTTTTCTTCATGTACATGCAAGATTATATGAGAACATCTATTCCACCGTAGAAAGGAGATAAGTATTTTCCGGAAGAATGGTTTTTAAAATGGAGATTTGTGAACTTTTTTAGATATAAGTAGTTTTTTGGAAGAATGGCTTAATATGGAGATTTATGAGTTCTTTAATTCAAAATGGAATCATGGAATTTGATTATATGACCACTGCAAAAGAGGAGAGAAGTATTTTACTGCTGAGGAGATTAGTATTTTATTGCTGTGTAAATATGATCAAATAGGATGAGAGAAATATTTTACTGCTGAGGAGATTAGTATTTTATTACTGTCTAAATATGATCAAATAACATCACCTGGGATGAGAATTTCACCTAAAGGATTTGAGACCTTATCCACAAGAAGAATTTCACCTGAAGGATTTGGGACTTTATCCACAAGGAGATAAGTATTTCATTGGAATAATGACTTAATATGGAGATTTGTGAACTTTCTTCGTACACAGTTCTATATTTATTTTCATATTATTATCTAACTCTAACTCACAATTTTTTTTACCAAGAAGACAATAACATCACCTGGGATGAAAATTTCACCCTAAGGATTTGGGACCTGTATCCACAAGGAGAATTTCACTTGAAGGATTTGAGACTTTATCCACAAGGAGATAAGTATTTCATTGGAGGAATGAATTAATATGGAGATTTGTGAATTTTCTTCATACACAGTTCTATATTTATTTTCAGATTATTATCTAACTCTAACTCACAATTTTTTTTTCCAAGAACACAATTTTTTTCTTTAAATTTTTTTAAGATTTTAGATAAGATTTACAAATTGTTTAAATCATGTATGTTTAATGTGGAGAGTAACTATCTTAAATCTGTTTAACTATGGTTGGATATGTTATTATTTCTTAGTGTTTATTTAATATTTAGTTACAATATATATGTTAATATGTGTTATTTATTTTTTTTATTATTGTTTTTTATTGTTACAGATGTCTAAATTATATTTGGTGGAAAATATGTTTATAATATATTTTGTGGGAAAGAGTATGTTAGAGGATGAGACTTAACTCTTTTGGTATGTATGCCAATTTTTTTTAATCACAATTTTTTAATTTTATATTATTTCGCATGTTTGAATTGTAAGTTTTTAATTTTGTTTTTTTTGCAGGTTTGAATTGCAGGTATGAAGTGGTCTATCTTAAAGTGATGGCTTATAGTCCAAATTTTGGAGTTAAATGTCTTAATTTTTGTTATCATCCTAAAATGGATGTGGAACCTATGTATTTTACAGTGTAACTATTCAGAATTTGATATAATTTTGAAATTCAAAATATCAATTTATTGTCTCATATTTGATTTCTCAAAGTTGATAGAAAAAAAGTGGCAAGGTTGTTAGTAATGAACTAATGTTTTGTATATTCTCCTTTTTACAATGCATTAAATTAAGCATCAAACTTTTAAATACTTTTCTGCTATGTATTAATTTAAATGTTTCATTTTATGTTCACTGTGGACTGTTAAAAATATGATTCTATTGACATATCATCAAATAATTTTGGCAGAATAATTTCATATTAAAATATTTTTTTTTCTAGTTACTAATGACCAAATACTTTTCTTCTACGTATTAATTTAAATGTTTCATTTTATGTTAATCGTGGACTGTTAAAAACATGATTTTATTGACATATCATCAAATAAATACTTTTATGTTATGTATTAATTTAAATGTTTCATTTTATGTTCATTGTGGACTATTAAAAATATGATTCTATTGACATATCATCAAATAATTTTGGCAGAATAATTTTATATTAAAATTTTTTTTTTTTTAGTTATTAATGATCCTATTGGTTACATAGATGCACTTAAATAATAAAAAAAACTAAAGGAAAAATAGGCATATGAGATCTGCTAAATAAATGAAAAGAAAAAAATAGAGTGTGAAATAATACAAGAATGTGTTGTTATTTATCTATTTAAGAATATGCAAAGTCAATAATACAAGAATGTGTTGTTGTTTATATATTTAAG
>JASDQU010095780.1:0-10835 GCA_032191745.1 Picea mariana | reverse complement strand
AAACTTTCTCGTAGAGTTGTCTTCTTGCTCCTCTGTTTTTTTGTTGTTGTTGTTTCTCCTTCCCTGTTTCTATGAAAATATATTCTTTGTTCATCATCTCCTTGCTAACTTCTTATGTTTTTAACCTCACCATCAAAATCTTGATCTCTTCTATCTCTCTGTCCAACTTGTCCACTGGGTTGCTCTTGTCATGCAGACTGGCTTGTTGCACTTTCTCCATATTCTGATTTATGGGAAGATCATCCTGATCTCCCATGTTGATTTCATCATTGGTGGGACTATATGGCCACTCTATTGCACACTCTAACTCTATAGTATCACCACCAAGCTATTTCTCAACTTCCTCCTCTAAAAAATTGATTTCTGTCAACTCCTCTACTGGCATATCTCCAGTTTCCTCCAGTTGTTCCTCAGACTGGAATTCTCCTTCACCTGTTTCCAACCTGACCTGTTGGATGTGCATGCTTTGGACTGTGACCCTTCTCTCCAAGGATTCAAATTCCTTACAAATATCATCAAAATCCATGTTGTCTGCTTCCTCCTCTGTTGCAGACTCCATTGTTGCAGTCATCTCCTATTTAGCTTCCTTGCTAAAACTTTTGATTCGTCCCTCAGAATGCTCATCTCGTTCTGCTATTGCTTGAGAAAATTATGATATTTTCTCCTTCTCTTCTTCTATGACAGTCCTTGGTGTATGTCTTTCATATTCTACATCTGCAACACATATGCTAGCCTCTTCTTGGCATGAATATTTGTATTCCTCCAATGATCACAATGCACCTCTGATCTTCCTCTTTGATGGTGGAAGTATTTAACTTCTCATCATCTTCATTCACATGGTCTGCAAACCCACATGAATCTTCATATGGATGAGGCCTTTCTTCTACCTCCTTTCCACCTGTCAACATTCCTTGTTGATATGAACTCTCCTCTAAGCTCCCGAGACTTTTAGACACTTTCATTCTTCTCCCCTTTCCCACCTGGAAATCTAGGATGTCTCCTCTGCCCTCCTCACAGTCTATGAGATATTTAGCTAATTCCACCCCATTTCCCACATGGAAATATGAATTTTGACTATTGCCCTCCTAATAGTCTATGAGATCCTCCATTGATCTTATCTCATTGCCCACCTGGAAATTTGAAAATTCATCTCTACCCCCTTGGAAGTTTATGAGACCTTTAACTGATCTCCCTTATTCATCACTTAGGGTTTTTCTAACCTATGGATCATAGAGGTATATCATTTCATTTGTGGGACAAATGTTTTTCAGCATGCTTCAACCACCTCTTTACTACCTGTTGTTTCCTTTAGGCCAAAAACTTTTGAACCTGCCATTTTTCCTTCCATTTCAGAGGCCATTTGTACCTCTAACATACCTGGGGCTCTTGTTGCATATTAAATGATAGCCTCTCCATCTCTACTCTTATCTCACTAAGATATTTCTCCACCGAATCTTTTCTTTTCTACTGTCGGTCCTTGTCTTGACCTCGTCTATGGCCTTCAATAGCCATTTTCTTCCTTTGTCTTGAGTCCACCTGGTTGTCAAATGCTTGTTGCACACTTGCAAATAAATATTCACCGACCATTTCACTTTATATTCACCTTCTCTTCCTTTTCCTACTATCTACAGAAAAAAATTATGCTCTGATACCACTCTGATGCAGACCCCCCCCACTCACTCCCTTTCTCTCCTCAGGGGGCTGCTCAACCTCGCATTCTAGGATATTCAAGCACTTGATCCGAATTGGCAATTTGGGCCTCTAGTAGACCCTAAACAAATGATACACAGGTCCCTTTGATGTCACCTACAGGTTTAAGTTACCTGCACAGACGTTCTCGAGCACCTCTGACAACACCAACTTTCAAGTGTTGTCTCATGTGTTAGGCTCTTCTCCAATATGACAATGGGTTGTGACCATGGTCCAGCTCCTATTGGATAATCGCAATGGCACCTGTAGCTTCTCCTGCTATAATTTTCACTTTCCTCCGAAATGAAGGATTTCTTCAAACTTCTCAAAGGATAGTGCCTTTGACGCTTCTGCGAGCCCTTCTTCTTGGGGTTTAGACTTGTGCTTCTGGGAAACACTATCCGTCATGAGCTTCAATTATTTGAGATTCAATGGGGCTCGATCCTTCCGCTTCCTTAGAAGATTTTTCTTCCCTCTTGGCACACTCTGTGCTCTTCCCCTTGATCTTTTTGAACTTGAAAAAAGTTCATCCTCGACGCTCTCCTTGCGCTCGATGAAGTATTTCAAATGGTTGCTTTCAAAACTTGTCTAAGTTTTGTCCTAGTGCACCCCTTGCACTGTTATTCCTCCAGAGTGTTTAACAACTTTATTTCACCTTGAGCTTCAACTGCTCAGACCTCAAAGGTCTCTATCCCTTTTGTTCCTCAAAGGGATATTTGTGCCCTCTTGGCAACTTCTGCTCAAATCACTCCTTTATGAACTTTCCAGAGTGTTTAGTAACTCTATGGTGTTTTCTCCTGGACACCCTTCTCTTCGTACTTGAAATAGAGTCCTCTGGTGCACGCCTTGCACCTGTTGAATTCTCTCCTGATAGAGCTCATAGAGTTCTCAATAAATCTAGCTACATTTACTCATGCAAAAAATTTCCTCTAGGGTATTCAATAACCTTGTATCTCTGTGCCTCCTCCGCACAATCTCTCCTCCAAGGTATTCAACAACCTTGAGGATCCTCTTGAGTCTGTAAATGTTCTAGTGTGCCCACCTCACACATTCTTCTCTGGATTCGAATTTAAATTCATATGTCCAATCCTTGTGTCAGCTACAGAGTTTCTAATACCCTGTTGTGCACTCCTTTCATAGCCTAAAGAACCTATAACGATTTAACAAAACTCACAGATAGAGGAATTCCATTGTTTCCTTGCAAACAAAAAAATAACACATACACCTACAACTTAAATTCATAAAAACACAAAATGACATTCATAGCAAACATTCACCACACAGGAATTGATAAAAAGTGAAAATTGTTCATTTGTATTAATATCATAATGAAAAATACAATGTGTGAGCTTAGACTACTATAGAGTCTTTTATCTCTACTCTCCTTATTCAAATAATCCATTTTGATACAAGAGATTGTTTTACAAAAGAGGGGCTCCTAGAGCTCTCAATAATTACATTGAATTACATTCAATGGAAATATAGTCCGAATCAGATCTAGATCCCATCAGCTTGTCAGCCATTAAGGCAACCTTATCTACAGGTTGTACAAAGGAATCAACTAGGCTCTTCCATCCTTTCAACATTTAGTTTCATTTAATTTTACATTTGAAATTTAAATATCAGGGAAGAATGAGAGGGTTTGCACCTCTCCCCTCCTTGAATTCTCTTTGATGCGATGAAATGTTGGCACATGTTGAGGTGGAACAATGCTCCTGCATCAACATTTTTTTGGTCCCCATCGACTGACGACGTCATTTTCCTAGCTAGGGAAGTAGGCAAAGGATCAAAATTAGCTAGGAGTTTGGCTGTTGAGATATCAATTTTTGGCTCCCCTATTCCTTCTTCTTGTTCACCTACATCCAAGTTGTTCTTAGCATTGTCACCCTGAGGCTGTGTTCTTGAATTATTGGGAAAAACAATGTCAAGAGTGTTTCTAGCCTCATGGTCGCCTTCCTGTGGATTTGGTATCAAAACATAGGAAGTTGGAGTAGATGTTCTCCCCAGCTCCTCCTCTTCCCTGATTAGTATCGGGGTTATCTGTGAATCTTATGAACCTACCTCATTGTCATATATGGTAATTAAATCTACGAGGACAATAGGTATACCCATCTTGCCTCATGCTCTTTCTATCCTTTGTTGAGGTGTAGTAGTCACTGGTGATCCTGCTTGTGGTGACATAGGATGGGGTTTTCTTGATCAACGGTCTCCTCTAGTGGAATTGTCTCCGATCCATTTAATTATTCCTCATGATTTCTTGTATCGGTCGAGGTAATCCTCAAGGGTTATATGAAAGGTTTAAGTGGTGGATCTTCCCCTAATCTTTGCATAACTCTTTGGGCTTCTTCCAGTAAGAGTATTTCCCTCATTCATGTCTCTGCTGCTTCCACTTCTCTATTCTCTTCTCTTACCCTAAGGGATTCTTGAGTTTTCTTCTCTATTGTCTCAACTTGCTCATCCATAGACATTGCTTTGAATTTTTTCATGTTTGGGTTAGCTCTTCTAAGGAGCACTTCCTCCAATTATTGGGTGCCATTGGTAAATATATCATCTCCAAAGCTATCATGAGCATATGGTCGACACGAGGACACCTGTGGTGCATGCTAGAGTACTAGGCCTTTTCGATCATGCTTGAGAAAATGACATGTGAGGAAACGATTGTCAAGTTGACTCAATCCCTCTTGTTTCACATGTGCAATTTATTTTACCATGTAAGACCTGATATAAAAACCATAAGGTATGAATTATCTCTTCTTGTCTCTTACAAGGGAGGCATTATAGCCTTCCAGAATGGTTTGGTAACAAATTTCTCCCAAAATAAGACAGTTTGTGACATGAACGGGGAGTAGGTGTGGTGCACCAGTAGCCCCAAACACTCTAATACAAGTGCTTCTTTCTTTAAAATACGAGTGGCCTCATTTTTAAATCATGTTTTTTGTTGCCACTGAAAGCCTTGGGAATTCTTTTATGAATATGATGAAATGCACTTGGCTATGAAATCATTACATATCAGGGCGAAAATTTTATTTTATCTATTTTCCCACATAATGTTGAAATAAACATGCATGGGTAACTCATCAACATGCCATCTTAAATTCATACCCGGGAAAATGTTTCTCGCACAGATTACGTCCAATAGGTACAATTCCATGCGTTTCTCCATCCTTTGGTGTCTAGGCATGTAGGATGTTGGTGCTTATTTGTTTTGAAATGATGGCTCCCCAATTGAAACTACTCCCAAAGATTTCCATGGTATATGCCAATGGAGTCCATGCTTTTGAAAACTTAGAGCAATTTGTTTCCCCATACAAAATCAATTAACCAAAGCCATTAAGTAAATATAAGGCTCTCTGAGGTTTACTGTGTTGTACTATCTGATTCTCCTATTGGTGAAATTCTTGTCTTCTTTTCACCATGAGTCCAGTAACCTACTAGAGTCATAGAGCTCATAAAATTTGACCACTAGCTCTATATTTAGTCTCTCATGTGGGTCTATGATTTTGTAGTATTTTTGTATCTCAACTGGAATAAAAACACCAACACACTCACCCTTTTCATTATGGACTATGCATTTCATTTCAGATGTGTGGTCAATTATCCACCTTAGGGTTTCGATGCAGGGAAAAACTAGGGTCCGACAAGATACCATATGTAGATGTGATCGCTTGATGTTTGGGAAAACCTAGTCATACAATATCCTAACGTTAGGGTTGATGTGAGGTGTAAGCTCCAAGTAATATTCCTGAATGATATTTCTGAAAATATCTCCCCAATGTGGGAGCATTAATTTATATCTCATGCTCACCTCTATGTCGTCGAACACCAACGGTTGGGTAAAGTGATTCTTGGTGTAAGTGTGGATAACTAATTCTATCTTTGAGACAAAATTAATATTCCTTCCAGTGCCTGATGTAGACCCTTCTCCGACTTCCTCTTCTCTCATTTTGGGCATTCTCGGTGAGTGCCTAGTCATTGGCTTTCTTGGAGGCATTTTTTTACAGAAAATAAAATATTATAGTAAGAGGCAAACGAACGTTGACAATTGTTAATTACACAATAGTAAGTGTAGAACGAATAAAGACAATGCTTACCTCTTACTTGCAAGATATTAACCTGGTCTTACTGGTAATCAAAGTTAGAGAGTGGGTTGTAGCCTCCTTGATGATTTTTTATCTACTTCTTCATCTTCTTTGGGAGATAAGTGATTTGTGAACATAATACTATTCTTGGGAATAAACCTTCCAAATTTAAACAAAAAAAATACCCACCTTCTCATGTCAAGTCTTAAATTCAGGAGTATAAATGTGGTCTACACAATCTACCACAGAAACTACACCATGTTTAGGATTAAATGCATCTCCGACCAGTGGCGCAAGAGTGGATTATTTCATAGTTCATTAACCAATTCAAATTTCAACAGTTCCTCAGAGCACAACATCATGCTGTAGGTTGCGAGAAAAAATAATTTTTCTATCAAATCGAAAAATTCTATCTCATCTCAGCTAAAGGTGTCCCATCGAATTACCAAGCCTTTTTGCATTTACAAGAAACTAGTATAATCAACATTGGGCATATTGCAGGATTTCAGATCAACCAAGGTTTTAAGCGTCGGCATGTAAATATTCGAACTAAAACTAGGAGTTCAGTGCTCTAGTGATCAACCGATAGTTAATGAGTGTTTCGATGTCGGCGGATTGTCTTCGACATTGTTTTGTTGGCACCTCTGGGAAAATGTTTCGATGCCGACCCAAAAACTGCCCCATGGTGTTGATGTGGAGGTGCTAACATGGGAATTATCGACGATCAAATATTATCATTGTTATGTGGGAATTTTGCCTCTCGAATTTCTCTGATGCCAATGGTGGGTGTGTGGCTCAAATTTTAAGTTGTGTACACTCAGTCTAAATTTTAGTTTTGCTTAGAGAAAAGGTCAATTGTTCAACAATTCCAAACCAAACCAAATGTGATCGATGATAAAACAAAATAAAAAAAAACCATTGATACCTACACAACTCACTAAATTTAGAAAAGGAAAAGTGGTACTCAAAATAAAAAATTCACGAAAAAATTTAGGGTGTGTTGAGTGCTCAACAAATGACAATTCTCTGGGCGAAAACAGAATCTTTGTTCCCTCCCTCATGCTTATCCAGTGAACATTGGTTGAAAAACCATCTAAATTTATTCTATTTCTTCTCAAAAACACATTTTCTATCAATGTGTACACAAGTTCCAGGGTTGGCAAATCTAGATCTTCCTATGGGGTTTAGCTCTTCACCCTCTTTCCTTTTAACCTCAATCCATGTCCTTTCTAGACAAGAGTTGGGTAGGGAATCCATTGACATGAGTACATTTAGCTATCATTCATTTCTTACAGTGGTTCTCTATTTCTAGCGAGGATCTATAGCCTCAATGGAGTCACCTCGACATCAGTGACCTTTCTCCACTACCAGTGAGTTTCCATAGCCCCAACAAAGTTATCTGCATACACTCTCAGATTTTACACTCTTTTGATGGATCATATTTTTCTTGCATAAATACCTAGAGAGAGTCAGAGAGGAGGATATATGTTTCTTAAATAGGTGAAATTGTTAGGGTAGATATTTCCCTAGCTATGTCTTGGAGCTACATGTGATTCTTTTGAGCTAGCCATATTTTCTTTCATATTTACCAAGCTCCTAGGAAGATATTTCATCACTTCCCTAGGTAGTATGCTTACAAAGACAAATATGATTTTGATTTTTTTTTTGCAACATCTCTTCTTTTACATATAAGTGTAGGTTAGGAATAGAGTCTATTTCAACGTATCTATTAAATTCAACCATTGCTTCACGAAACATAACTTAATTAAAATAAAATAACAAGTAAAAGAGAGAAATAAAAAGGAGTTCAAAGATAGTCTTCCCTAAAGCCACACACACATCCTGATCAAAATGCATGCTAAAAAAGAAACATAAACTCAAACAAAGCATGAAAAGACACCTATGTTTTTTTTTTATTGTTATTAATCTCTCTCTCTCTCTCTCTCTCTCTCTATATATATATATATATAGATAGATAGATAGATAGATAGATAGATAGATAGATAGATAGATTATGCGAAGTATTGTTTTAAGGCCTATCCATTCACCGAGAGGGTGTCAGATTCCCCCCTTAGATTCGGCAACTGGTATGTGCCTACCCTAATCTTCTCGACCACCTAGAAAGGTCTGAGCCATATATTTTGGAACTTTGAGTGTTCTCCTTTGGACGTGTTTGCTTTATCCCACTTCAATACTAGGTCTTGTACCTCAAATTGTTTTTCTTTGGCCCTATGTTTCTTGAACTATATTTTAACTACCTATTGATGAGCAGTGAACTGAACTTTATCCTTTTCTCTTTCTTCATCCAACATTAGAAGGGTATCAATCATTTGATGTAGAGAGGATGAGGGTTGACCTCTTGATGACTGGGAAAGATATAAATATAGAAGGTACAATCCATTTGGAAGATTGGATTCTTTCCCATATACCAGAAAGTACAAAGAGTTTCCTAGGGCTTATTTATGTGTTACTCTATCATCCCATAGGGAATTATGAAGTAAATTATGCCAATTCCTATAATTTTCAACAAATTTCTTTTTTAAAATTCTCACTAGGTTTTTATTAGTTGAATCTCCTACCCCATTCCCTTACAGATATTAGTTTGAACAATATATTCTTATGATCCCCTTATCAAGGTTGCATTCTGTCAAGATCGTGGAAGAAAAGTAGGTAGCATTGTTAAAATCGAGGATGGAGGGTAATCCAAACCTTGTTATCAACTATTGTTTTAAAATTTTTATTACTACCTTTTCATTAACGTGCGTGAGAGGGATATCCTCTGTCCATTTCATAAAATAATATGTGGTAGTGAAGATATATTTATGTTGTTTCAAAGAATTGGGAGTAATTTCTCCTATGAAATATATTTCCCATTGTTAGAGTGGTCTGGATATGGCCACTGGATGGAGTGGAACAGCTGCCCTCTTTTCTCTACTGACACTCAACTAACAAGATTTACATTCCCTAGCATATGCGTGAGCATCCCTGAACAGAGTAGGCCAATAATAACCAACCTTTAATATTTTGTGAATCATGGTTTCTCTTGCAAAATGTGCACCTGTTGGACTATCATGGAGCACTCTCAGTACTATTTTTTCATCATTGTGTTCAAGACATATATAGAGCACTCCATCATAATTTACGCGAAAAAAACACCAAATTTATGAGGCAGTATTTAATAGATTTTAACCTAAGGGCTCTCCTTGCTCTAGGGTTTAGGTTTTTCGGACAAGTTACATGATGTAGAAGATAAGAAAATCTTCCATACCTAGATTATTTCTTGGGAGGTACATATAAGGCTTCACTACACCATAATGACAACTCATTTTCCCAACTGAATTCTTCTAAGTTGATCAGATCTTGGGCCTCAGTAACCATTCTACATAATACTTGACCTTTGATTATTTTGGCAGTTTTTATCTCTAGATCAAATTCCTGAACAAATTCCATCCAATTTCCCCTCCTTTGTCCCATTTCTTGTTGGGTGAACAAAGATATGACTGTGGGGTGAGGTACTCTGACTTTAGTGTGATTATTTAGGATATAGGATCTAAAATATTTGACCACTTTATAAATTGTCTGATCATGTTTGTCTATAGTCAGATAGTTCAATTAGAATCATATAAGGTTAGTGCTCATAAATGATATCAGTGCCTCATTTCTTTCATCATCCTTATGGGTAAGTACTGTGACCAAGGATTGGACAGAAGCAAAGGTATAAGGGGAAAAATATTTGTTGAAATCAGGGCAGTGTAGTATTGGTGCTTGGGATATTGAAGTTTTGATGTTGTTAAAGGCTCCTTTCCTTTATTCATCCCATTTAAACTATGCATATTTTTGAATCATTTTTTGTAAAGGTTTAACACTTTCAGTGAAGTCACGAGTAAATTTTCTCAGAAAGTTGATTTTTCCAGAGAAGGATTGCATGGCCTTTTTATTGTGAGGCAAGGGGAGTTGAGCTATTGATTTTATCCAATCAGGCTCAATGATAATTGCTCCTTGTGATATGATATGACCTAATAATTTTCCTTCCTCTACACCAAAGATGGTTTTCTTAGGGTTCAAATATATTCCATACTTGCTACACCTTTCAAATATCTGAGACAACTGATGAATGTGGTCTTCCTTGTTTTTTGAGTATATTGTTACATCATCTAAATAGACTACCACATACTTGTTAATTAATCCCCAAAAAGCTACATCCATGGCCCTTTGGAAGGGCACCCTTGTGTTAATCATCTTGAAGGTCATGCATTTATAAGAAAAAGTTCCCCACTTGGTTCAAAAGGTAGTTTTTAATCAATCGTCTTCTGAAACCAGGACCTTGTTATATCTCAAGAAACCATCTAGGAGGGAAACAATTTCAGAGTCAGATATTGTATGTAGGAGTTTCTCCATAGGTGGGACTAAATAGTTATCCTTTTCTAATACTTTGTTAAGTTTTTTGAAATCTACACACTGTTGGGCTCCGGATTTATAACATTTTCTTGCTAGTTCTTGAAGATATTGTTTACTCTCCTGAAGTCTTTTGTTTAGCAAATGGAATTCTTTCTATGCTATTACACATATATATTCCATTGTATACAGAAACCATGAAGTGCTTCCAAAGCCACAAATGAGCGAAGAATTCAACTATAAATGCAACAATAATCCTCTTCTGCGGAGAATAGCTGAACTTTGCAAGAATGCAAGGTGTTGGCTTATAGAGGATAATACTTATGATTATTTTATGATGGGTTGAAACATACATGTGTAGAGGCTCCACACATTATCAATGTATTCTCTTTTTCTAAAGCTTATGGTATGATGGGCTGGCAAATTGGATAGATAACATATCCTTCTGAAGTCAAGGGCCTTGGAGCACAACTGTTTCAATCATTGGACAAAATCTTGCTCTATATTCACTGGAGCTTGGCCCTGGGAGGAACCATTTGTTTGAATCATTGAAACAGCTGGCATCAAGCATTTAAATTCGTGCATAACGCAAGGAAGGAAATTGTGGCATGATTGATTGTGTAAAACGTGTCTCATCCTACGGTGATATTCTTAAAACTGTTTTATAACTTC